>CALNHX010001329.1:0-233754 GCA_940337035.1 Agriotes lineatus | reverse complement strand
AAACATTTGTAGTCCGTACAAAGAACAGGTATCTTGCTAGTCATTGATAAAACCACAGATAAAACTTCAAACTTCCTTTCCCGATGGCGATTTGTCAAAAAAATGTGGAACGCTTCACGATTTTGCGTGTCATCCTTGCGCAGGGGCCATGCTAATCTTCTCTGTATCGTTCCAATTTTAGTATATGTACCGCCGAAGCGAGTACAATTACGTTATGTCAGCCGTTCGCTTATATAGTTAGACATATTACCCAATAATACGGGAGGAGTAATTGTAACATTTTTGCAAATATTTACTACAATTTTAACAACTACTTAAAACTACACTACAAAATGGTGCTAAATTAGATATACTATACATTAGTTAAATAAATATCTAGAAATACTTATGGTTATTTAATTAAAAATAATACTTTTTACTTCCTTTTACTATAAAGGAAGTATCGGATTCACCCCAAAAATTCGAAATTGAGTTTTCAACGGATCTTCACGTTTTAGAGTACCCTGATCCCAAAAAACATATTTTTTTTTCATTGGTCCGTCTGTCTGTGTGTCTGTGTGTGTGTCTGTCTGTGAACAGAATATCTCAAAAACGAAAAGAGGTATGGCATTGAAACTTCATATGTAAGTTTTGTGTACTATGTAGATGCGACAGCAAGCTTTTGAAGAAAATCGCATAACCGGAAGTAGGTGTTTACTCTTGTGATTTTTCAGTTTTTCTCGATTTTTTCAAAAACCGCTCTAACGATTTTTTTCAAACTTCACATTTTCATTACACTTTTAATGTGTATTGATTTGAGCTAGGTGATTTTTCAGTTGAATACTTCTAAAATTGGTTTCTTTTGGTTTCCTTCTATTTTTTTTATTAACTCCTATTTTAAATAGAACACCCCGTATATTATTACATTTTTGAATTCAGCTTCAAATTCTACAGAAAATTTGTCTCTTTAACTAACGCTTCCTATTTTGTACCGTTTTTGCAGAATTTGTAATTTTTGAAAATTTTTGACAAATGCTTAAAACTTTAAAATCAAATTTTTGCTAATTATAAGATCACTGTAAAAGGAAGTTGTGTGCGTGTATCACGCCAGATTTTTTATTTTATTCTCGAAATAGTAAAACTATAGTATCAAAGTATAAAAGGGGAACCACAGTTACATACACATTTCCAATGCATAAAAGAGTTATGGATAGCTTTTTTCAGAAGAAGATTGTTTCGATGTTTCCCTTTTATCTACCCTATTGTTCCGCAGCGTTGTTAGTTTAGGCATTTAGCGTAATGAGTGATGGGGGGGGGGGGGACCCTCTAGAATTCATTTAAGATTTCGAAGAAAAGACAAACATTTGTAGTCCGTACAAAGAACAGGTATCTTGCTAGTCATTGATAAAACCACAGATAAAACTTCAAACTTCCTTTCCCGATGGCGATTTGTCAAAAAAATGTGGAACGCTTCACGATTTTGCGTGTCATCCTTGCGCAGGGGCCATGCTAATCTTCTCTGTATCGTTCCAATTTTAGTATATGTACCGCCGAAGCGAGTACAATTACGTTATGTCAGCCGTTCGCTTATATAGTTAGACATATTACCCAATAATACGGGAGGAGTAATTGTAACATTTTTGCAAATATTTACTACAATTTTAACAACTACTTAAAACTACACTACAAAATGGTGCTAAATTAGATATACTATACATTAGTTAAATAAATATCTAGAAATACTTATGGTTATTTAATTAAAAATAATACTTTTTACTTCCTTTTACTATAAAGGAAGTATCGGATTCACCCCAAAAATTCGAAATTGAGTTTTCAACGGATCTTCACGTTTTAGAGTACCCTGATCCCAAAAAACATATTTTTTTTTCATTGGTCCGTCTGTCTGTGTGTCTGTGTGTGTGTCTGTCTGTGAACAGAATATCTCAAAAACGAAAAGAGGTATGGCATTGAAACTTCATATGTAAGTTTTGTGTACTATGTAGATGCGACAGCAAGCTTTTGAAGAAAATCGCATAACCGGAAGTAGGTGTTTACTCTTGTGATTTTTCAGTTTTTCTCGATTTTTTCAAAAACCGCTCTAACGATTTTTTTCAAACTTTACATTTTCATTACACTTTTAATGTGTATTGATTTGAGCTAGGTGATTTTTCAGTTGAATACTTCTAAAATTGGTTTCTTTTGGTTTCCTTCTATTTTTTTTATTAACTCCTATTTTAAATAGAACACCCCGTATATTATTACATTTTTGAATTCAGCTTCAAATTCTACAGAAAATTTGTCTCTTCAACTAACGCTCTATTTTGTACCGTTTTTGCAGAATTTGTAATTTTTGAAAATTTTTGACGAATGCTTAAAACTTTAAAATCAAATTTTTGCTAATTATAAGATCACTGTAAAAGGAAGTTGTGTGCGTGTATCACGCCAGATTTTTTATTTTATTCTCGAAATAGTAAAACTATAGTATCAAAGTATAAAAGGGGAACCACAGTTACATACACATTTCCAATGCATAAAAGAGTTATGGATAGCTTTTTTCAGAAGAAGATTGTTTCGATGTTTCCCTTTTATCTACCCTATTGTTCCGCAGCGTTGTTAGTTTAGGCATTTAGCGTAATGAGTGATGGGGGGGGGACCCTCTAGAATTCATTTAAGATTTCGAAGAAAAGACAAACATTTGTAGTCCGTACAAAGAACAGGTATCTTGCTAGTCATTGATAAAACCACAGATAAAACTTCAAACTTCCTTTCCCGATGGCGATTTGTCAAAAAAATGTGGAACGCTTCACGATTTTGCGTGTCATCCTTGCGCAGGGGCCATGCTAATCTTCTCTGTATCGTTCCAATTTTAGTATATGTACCGCCGAAGCGAGTACAATTACGTTATGTCAGCCGTTCGCTTATATAGTTAGACATATTACCCAATAATACGGGAGGAGTAATTGTAACATTTTTGCAAATATTTACTACAATTTTAACAACTACTTAAAACTACACTACAAAATGGTGCTAAATTAGATATACTATACATTAGTTAAATAAATATCTAGAAATACTTATGGTTATTTAATTAAAAATAATACTTTTTACTTCCTTTTACTATAAAGGAAGTATCGGATTCACCCCAAAAATTCGAAATTGAGTTTTCAACGGATCTTCACGTTTTAGAGTACCCTGATCCCAAAAAACATATTTTTTTTTCATTGGTCCGTCTGTCTGTGTGTCTGTGTGTGTGTCTGTCTGTGAACAGAATATCTCAAAAACGAAAAGAGGTATGGCATTGAAACTTCATATGTAAGTTTTGTGTACTATGTAGATGCGACAGCAAGCTTTTGAAGAAAATCGCATAACCGGAAGTAGGTGTTTACTCTTGTGATTTTTCAGTTTTTCTCGATTTTTTCAAAAACCGCTCTAACGATTTTTTTCAAACTTCACATTTTCATTACACTTTTAATGTGTATTGATTTGAGCTAGGTGATTTTTCAGTTGAATACTTCTAAAATTGGTTTCTTTTGGTTTCCTTCTATTTTTTTTATTAACTCCTATTTTAAATAGAACACCCCGTATATTATTACATTTTTGAATTCAGCTTCAAATTCTACAGAAAATTTGTCTCTTCAACTAACGCTCTATTTTGTACCGTTTTTGCAGAATTTGTAATTTTTGAAAATTTTTGACGAATGCTTAAAACTTTAAAATCAAATTTTTGCTAATTATAAGATCACTGTAAAAGGAAGTTGTGTGCGTGTATCACGCCAGATTTTTTATTTTATTCTCGAAATAGTAAAACTATAGTATCAAAGTATAAAAGGGGAACCACAGTTACATACACATTTCCAATGCATAAAAGAGTTATGGATAGCTTTTTTCAGAAGAAGATTGTTTCGATGTTTCCCTTTTATCTACCCTATTGTTCCGCAGCGTTGTTAGTTTAGGCATTTAGCGTAATGAGTGATGGGGGGGGGGACCCTCTAGAATTCATTTAAGATTTCGAAGAAAAGACAAACATTTGTAGTCCGTACAAAGAACAGGTATCTTGCTAGTCATTGATAAAACCACAGATAAAACTTCAAACTTCCTTTCCCGATGGCGATTTGTCAAAAAAATGTGGAACGCTTCACGATTTTGCGTGTCATCCTTGCGCAGGGGCCATGCTAATCTTCTCTGTATCGTTCCAATTTTAGTATATGTACCGCCGAAGCGAGTACAATTACGTTATGTCAGCCGTTCGCTTATATAGTTAGACATATTACCCAATAATACGGGAGGAGTAATTGTAACATTTTTGCAATATTTACTACAATTTTAACAACTACTTAAAACTACACTACAAAATGGTGCTAAATTAGATATACTATACATTAGTTAAATAAATATCTAGAAATACTTATGGTTATTTAATTAAAAATAATACTTTTTACTTCCTTTTACTATAAAGGAAGTATCGGATTCACCCCAAAAATTCGAAATTGAGTTTTCAACGGATCTTCACGTTTTAGAGTACCCTGATCCCAAAAAACATATTTTTTTTTCATTGGTCCGTCTGTCTGTGTGTCTGTGTGTGTGTCTGTCTGTGAACAGAATATCTCAAAAACGAAAAGAGGTATGGCATTGAAACTTCATATGTAAGTTTTGTGTACTATGTAGATGCGACAGCAAGCTTTTGAAGAAAATCGCATAACCGGAAGTAGGTGTTTACTCTTGTGATTTTTCAGTTTTTCTCGATTTTTTCAAAAACCGCTCTAACGATTTTTTTCAAACTTCACATTTTCATTACACTTTTAATGTGTATTGATTTGAGCTAGGTGATTTTTCAGTTGAATACTTCTAAAATTGGTTTCTTTTGGTTTCCTTCTATTTTTTTTATTAACTCCTATTTTAAATAGAACACCCCGTATATTATTACATTTTTGAATTCAGCTTCAAATTCTACAGAAAATTTGTCTCTTCAACTAACGCTCTATTTTGTACCGTTTTTGCAGAATTTGTAATTTTTGAAAATTTTTGACGAATGCTTAAAACTTTAAAATCAAATTTTTGCTAATTATAAGATCACTGTAAAAGGAAGTTGTGTGCGTGTATCACGCCAGATTTTTTATTTTATTCTCGAAATAGTAAAACTATAGTATCAAAGTATAAAAGGGGAACCACAGTTACATACACATTTCCAATGCATAAAAGAGTTATGGATAGCTTTTTTCAGAAGAAGATTGTTTCGATGTTTCCCTTTTATCTACCCTATTGTTCCGCAGCGTTGTTAGTTTAGGCATTTAGCGTAATGAGTGATGGGGGGGGGACCCTCTAGAATTCATTTAAGATTTCGAAGAAAAGACAAACATTTGTAGTCCGTACAAAGAACAGGTATCTTGCTAGTCATTGATAAAACCACAGATAAAACTTCAAACTTCCTTTCCCGATGGCGATTTGTCAAAAAAATGTGGAACGCTTCACGATTTTGCGTGTCATCCTTGCGCAGGGGCCATGCTAATCTTCTCTGTATCGTTCCAATTTTAGTATATGTACCGCCGAAGCGAGTACAATTACGTTATGTCAGCCGTTCGCTTATATAGTTAGACATATTACCCAATAATACGGGAGGAGTAATTGTAACATTTTTGCAAATATTTACTACAATTTTAACAACTACTTAAAACTACACTACAAAATGGTGCTAAATTAGATATACTATACATTAGTTAAATAAATATCTAGAAATACTTATGGTTATTTAATTAAAAATAATACTTTTTACTTCCTTTTACTATAAAGGAAGTATCGGATTCACCCCAAAAATTCGAAATTGAGTTTTCAACGGATCTTCACGTTTTAGAGTACCCTGATCCCAAAAAACATATTTTTTTTTCATTGGTCCGTCTGTCTGTGTGTCTGTGTGTGTGTGTCTGTCTGTGAACAGAATATCTCAAAAACCAAAAGAGGTATGTCATTGAAACTTCATATGTAAGTTTTGTGTACTATGTAGATGCGACAGCAAGCTTTTGAAGAAAATCGCATAACCGGAAGTAGGTGTTTACTCTTGTGATTTTTCAGTTTTTCTCGATTTTTTCAAAAACCGCTCTAACGATTTTTTTCAAACTTCACATTTTCATTACACTTTTAATGTGTATTGATTTGAGCTAGGTGATTTTTCAGTTGAATACTTCTAAAATTGGTTTCTTTTGGTTTCCTTCTATTTTTTTTATTAACTCCTATTTTAAATAGAACACCCTGTATATTATTACATTTTTGAATTCAGCTTCAAATTTTAGAGAAAATTTGTCTCTTCAACTAACGCTCTATTTTGTACCGTTTTTGTAGAATTTGTAATTTTTGAAAAATTTTTGACGAATGCTTAAAACTTTAAAATCAAATTTTTGCTAATTATAAGATCACTGTAAAAGGAAGTTGTGTGCGTGTATCACGCCAGATTTTTTATTTTATTCTCGAAATAGTAAAACTATAGTATCAAAGTATAAAAGGGGAACCACAGTTACATACACATTTCCAATGCATAAAAGAGTTATGGATAGCTTTTTTCAGAAGAAGATTGTTTCGATGTTTCCCTTTTATCTACCCTATTGTTCCGCAGCGTTGTTAGTTTAGGCATTTAGCGTAATGAGTGATGGGGGGGGGGGACCCTCTAGAATTCATTTAAGATTTCGAAGAAAAGACAAACATTTGTAGTCCGTACAAAGAACAGGTATCTTGCTAGTCATTGATAAAACCACAGATAAAACTTCAAACTTCCTTTCCCGATGGCGATTTGTCAAAAAAATGTGGAACGCTTCACGATTTTGCGTGTCATCCTTGCGCAGGGGCCATGCTAATCTTCTCTGTATCGTTCCAATTTTAGTATATGTACCGCCGAAGCGAGTACAATTACGTTATGTCAGCCGTTCGCTTATATAGTTAGACATATTACCCAATAATACGGGAGGAGTAATTGTAACATTTTTGCAAATATTTACTACAATTTTAACAACTACTTAAAACTACACTACAAAATGGTGCTAAATTAGATATACTATACATTAGTTAAATAAATATCTAGAAATACTTATGGTTATTTAATTAAAAATAATACTTTTTACTTCCTTTTACTATAAAGGAAGTATCGGATTCACCCCAAAAATTCGAAATTGAGTTTTCAACGGATCTTCACGTTTTAGAGTACCCTGATCCCAAAAAACATATTTTTTTTTCATTGGTCCGTCTGTCTGTGTGTCTGTGTGTGTGTCTGTCTGTGAACAGAATATCTCAAAAACGAAAAGAGGTATGGCATTGAAACTTCATATGTAAGTTTTGTGTACTATGTAGATGCGACAGCAAGCTTTTGAAGAAAATCGCATAACCGGAAGTAGGTGTTTACTCTTGTGATTTTTCAGTTTTTCTCGATTTTTTCAAAAACCGCTCTAACGATTTTTTTCAAACTTCACATTTTCATTACACTTTTAATGTGTATTGATTTGAGCTAGGTGATTTTTCAGTTGAATACTTCTAAAATTGGTTTCTTTTGGTTTCCTTCTATTTTTTTTATTAACTCCTATTTTAAATAGAACACCCCGTATATTATTACATTTTTGAATTCAGCTTCAAATTCTACAGAAAATTTGTCTCTTTAACTAACGCTCTATTTTGTACCGTTTTTGCAGAATTTGTAATTTTTGAAAATTTTTGACAAATGCTTAAAACTTTAAAATCAAATTTTTGCTAATTATAAGATCACTGTAAAAGGAAGTTGTGTGCGTGTATCACGCCAGATTTTTTATTTTATTCTCGAAATAGTAAAACTATAGTATCAAAGTATAAAAGGGGAACCACAGTTACATACACATTTCCAATGCATAAAAGAGTTATGGATAGCTTTTTTCAGAAGAAGATTGTTTCGATGTTTCCCTTTTATCTACCCTATTGTTCCGCAGCGTTGTTAGTTTAGGCATTTAGCGTAATGAGTGATGGGGGGGGGGGGGGACCCTCTAGAATTCATTTAAGATTTCGAAGAAAAGACAAACATTTGTAGTCCGTACAAAGAACAGGTATCTTGCTAGTCATTGATAAAACCACAGATAAAACTTCAAACTTCCTTTCCCGATGGCGATTTGTCAAAAAAATGTGGAACGCTTCACGATTTTGCGTGTCATCCTTGCGCAGGGGCCATGCTAATCTTCTCTGTATCGTTCCAATTTTAGTATATGTACCGCCGAAGCGAGTACAATTACGTTATGTCAGCCGTTCGCTTATATAGTTAGACATATTACCCAATAATACGGGAGGAGTAATTGTAACATTTTTGCAAATATTTACTACAATTTTAACAACTACTTAAAACTACACTACAAAATGGTGCTAAATTAGATATACTATACATTAGTTAAATAAATATCTAGAAATACTTATGGTTATTTAATTAAAAATAATACTTTTTACTTCCTTTTACTATAAAGGAAGTATCGGATTCACCCCAAAAATTCGAAATTGAGTTTTCAACGGATCTTCACGTTTTAGAGTACCCTGATCCCAAAAAACATATTTTTTTTTCATTGGTCCGTCTGTCTGTGTGTCTGTGTGTGTGTCTGTCTGTGAACAGAATATCTCAAAAACGAAAAGAGGTATGGCATTGAAACTTCATATGTAAGTTTTGTGTACTATGTAGATGCGACAGCAAGCTTTTGAAGAAAATCGCATAACCGGAAGTAGGTGTTTACTCTTGTGATTTTTCAGTTTTTCTCGATTTTTTCAAAAACCGCTCTAACGATTTTTTTCAAACTTTACATTTTCATTACACTTTTAATGTGTATTGATTTGAGCTAGGTGATTTTTCAGTTGAATACTTCTAAAATTGGTTTCTTTTGGTTTCCTTCTATTTTTTTTATTAACTCCTATTTTAAATAGAACACCCCGTATATTATTACATTTTTGAATTCAGCTTCAAATTCTACAGAAAATTTGTCTCTTCAACTAACGCTCTATTTTGTACCGTTTTTGCAGAATTTGTAATTTTTGAAAATTTTTGACGAATGCTTAAAACTTTAAAATCAAATTTTTGCTAATTATAAGATCACTGTAAAAGGAAGTTGTGTGCGTGTATCACGCCAGATTTTTTATTTTATTCTCGAAATAGTAAAACTATAGTATCAAAGTATAAAAGGGGAACCACAGTTACATACACATTTCCAATGCATAAAAGAGTTATGGATAGCTTTTTTCAGAAGAAGATTGTTTCGATGTTTCCCTTTTATCTACCCTATTGTTCCGCAGCGTTGTTAGTTTAGGCATTTAGCGTAATGAGTGATGGGGGGGGGACCCTCTAGAATTCATTTAAGATTTCGAAGAAAAGACAAACATTTGTAGTCCGTACAAAGAACAGGTATCTTGCTAGTCATTGATAAAACCACAGATAAAACTTCAAACTTCCTTTCCCGATGGCGATTTGTCAAAAAAATGTGGAACGCTTCACGATTTTGCGTGTCATCCTTGCGCAGGGGCCATGCTAATCTTCTCTGTATCGTTCCAATTTTAGTATATGTACCGCCGAAGCGAGTACAATTACGTTATGTCAGCCGTTCGCTTATATAGTTAGACATATTACCCAATAATACGGGAGGAGTAATTGTAACATTTTTGCAAATATTTACTACAATTTTAACAACTACTTAAAACTACACTACAAAATGGTGCTAAATTAGATATACTATACATTAGTTAAATAAATATCTAGAAATACTTATGGTTATTTAATTAAAAATAATACTTTTTACTTCCTTTTACTATAAAGGAAGTATCGGATTCACCCCAAAAATTCGAAATTGAGTTTTCAACGGATCTTCACGTTTTAGAGTACCCTGATCCCAAAAAACATATTTTTTTTTCATTGGTCCGTCTGTCTGTGTGTCTGTGTGTGTGTCTGTCTGTGAACAGAATATCTCAAAAACGAAAAGAGGTATGGCATTGAAACTTCATATGTAAGTTTTGTGTACTATGTAGATGCGACAGCAAGCTTTTGAAGAAAATCGCATAACCGGAAGTAGGTGTTTACTCTTGTGATTTTTCAGTTTTTCTCGATTTTTTCAAAAACCGCTCTAACGATTTTTTTCAAACTTCACATTTTCATTACACTTTTAATGTGTATTGATTTGAGCTAGGTGATTTTTCAGTTGAATACTTCTAAAATTGGTTTCTTTTGGTTTCCTTCTATTTTTTTTATTAACTCCTATTTTAAATAGAACACCCCGTATATTATTACATTTTTGAATTCAGCTTCAAATTCTACAGAAAATTTGTCTCTTCAACTAACGCTCTATTTTGTACCGTTTTTGCAGAATTTGTAATTTTTGAAAATTTTTGACAAATGCTTAAAACTTTAAAATCAAATTTTTGCTAATTATAAGATCACTGTAAAAGGAAGTTGTGTGGTGTATCACGCCAGATTTTTTATTTTATTCTCGAAATAGTAAAACTATAGTATCAAAGTATAAAAGGGGAACCACAGTTACATACACATTTCCAATGCATAAAAGAGTTATGGATAGCTTTTTTCAGAAGAAGATTGTTTCGATGTTTCCCTTTTATCTACCCTATTGTTCCGCAGCGTTGTTAGTTTAGGCATTTAGCGTAATGAGTGATGGGGGGGGGGACCCTCTAGAATTCATTTAAGATTTCGAAGAAAAGACAAACATTTGTAGTCCGTACAAAGAACAGGTATCTTGCTAGTCATTGATAAAACCACAGATAAAACTTCAAACTTCCTTTCCCGATGGCGATTTGTCAAAAAAATGTGGAACGCTTCACGATTTTGCGTGTCATCCTTGCGCAGGGGCCATGCTAATCTTCTCTGTATCGTTCCAATTTTAGTATATGTACCGCCGAAGCGAGTACAATTACGTTATGTCAGCCGTTCGCTTATATAGTTAGACATATTACCCAATAATACGGGAGGAGTAATTGTAACATTTTTGCAAATATTTACTACAATTTTAACAACTACTTAAAACTACACTACAAAATGGTGCTAAATTAGATATACTATACATTAGTTAAATAAATATCTAGAAATACTTATGGTTATTTAATTAAAAATAATACTTTTTACTTCCTTTTACTATAAAGGAAGTATCGGATTCACCCCAAAAATTCGAAATTGAGTTTTCAACGGATCTTCACGTTTTAGAGTACCCTGATCCCAAAAAACATATTTTTTTTTCATTGGTCCGTCTGTCTGTGTGTCTGTGTGTGTGTCTGTCTGTGAACAGAATATCTCAAAAACGAAAAGAGGTATGGCATTGAAACTTCATATGTAAGTTTTGTGTACTATGTAGATGCGACAGCAAGCTTTTGAAGAAAATCGCATAACCGGAAGTAGGTGTTTACTCTTGTGATTTTTCAGTTTTTCTCGATTTTTTCAAAAACCGCTCTAACGATTTTTTTCAAACTTCACATTTTCATTACACTTTTAATGTGTATTGATTTGAGCTAGGTGATTTTTCAGTTGAATACTTCTAAAATTGGTTTCTTTTGGTTTCCTTCTATTTTTTTTATTAACTCCTATTTTAAATAGAACACCCCGTATATTATTACATTTTTGAATTCAGCTTCAAATTCTACAGAAAATTTGTCTCTTTAACTAACGCTCTATTTTGTACCGTTTTTGCAGAATTTGTAATTTTTGAAAATTTTTGACAAATGCTTAAAACTTTAAAATCAAATTTTTGCTAATTATAAGATCACTGTAAAAGGAAGTTGTGTGCGTGTATCACGCCAGATTTTTTATTTTATTCTCGAAATAGTAAAACTATAGTATCAAAGTATAAAAGGGGAACCACAGTTACATACACATTTCCAATGCATAAAAGAGTTATGGATAGCTTTTTTCAGAAGAAGATTGTTTCGATGTTTCCCTTTTATCTACCCTATTGTTCCGCAGCGTTGTTAGTTTAGGCATTTAGCGTAATGAGTGATGGGGGGGGGGGGGACCCTCTAGAATTCATTTAAGATTTCGAAGAAAAGACAAACATTTGTAGTCCGTACAAAGAACAGGTATCTTGCTAGTCATTGATAAAACCACAGATAAAACTTCAAACTTCCTTTCCCGATGGCGATTTGTCAAAAAAATGTGGAACGCTTCACGATTTTGCGTGTCATCCTTGCGCAGGGGCCATGCTAATCTTCTCTGTATCGTTCCAATTTTAGTATATGTACCGCCGAAGCGAGTACAATTACGTTATGTCAGCCGTTCGCTTATATAGTTAGACATATTACCCAATAATACGGGAGGAGTAATTGTAACATTTTTGCAAATATTTACTACAATTTTAACAACTACTTAAAACTACACTACAAAATGGTGCTAAATTAGATATACTATACATTAGTTAAATAAATATCTAGAAATACTTATGGTTATTTAATTAAAAATAATACTTTTTACTTCCTTTTACTATAAAGGAAGTATCGGATTCACCCCAAAAATTCGAAATTGAGTTTTCAACGGATCTTCACGTTTTAGAGTACCCTGATCCCAAAAAACATATTTTTTTTTCATTGGTCCGTCTGTCTGTGTGTCTGTGTGTGTGTCTGTCTGTGAACAGAATATCTCAAAAACGAAAAGAGGTATGGCATTGAAACTTCATATGTAAGTTTTGTGTACTATGTAGATGCGACAGCAAGCTTTTGAAGAAAATCGCATAACCGGAAGTAGGTGTTTACTCTTGTGATTTTTCAGTTTTTCTCGATTTTTTCAAAAACCGCTCTAACGATTTTTTTCAAACTTTACATTTTCATTACACTTTTAATGTGTATTGATTTGAGCTAGGTGATTTTTCAGTTGAATACTTCTAAAATTGGTTTCTTTTGGTTTCCTTCTATTTTTTTTATTAACTCCTATTTTAAATAGAACACCCCGTATATTATTACATTTTTGAATTCAGCTTCAAATTCTACAGAAAATTTGTCTCTTCAACTAACGCTCTATTTTGTACCGTTTTTGCAGAATTTGTAATTTTTGAAAATTTTTGACGAATGCTTAAAACTTTAAAATCAAATTTTTGCTAATTATAAGATCACTGTAAAAGGAAGTTGTGTGCGTGTATCACGCCAGATTTTTTATTTTATTCTCGAAATAGTAAAACTATAGTATCAAAGTATAAAAGGGGAACCACAGTTACATACACATTTCCAATGCATAAAAGAGTTATGGATAGCTTTTTTCAGAAGAAGATTGTTTCGATGTTTCCCTTTTATCTACCCTATTGTTCCGCAGCGTTGTTAGTTTAGGCATTTAGCGTAATGAGTGATGGGGGGGGGACCCTCTAGAATTCATTTAAGATTTCGAAGAAAAGACAAACATTTGTAGTCCGTACAAAGAACAGGTATCTTGCTAGTCATTGATAAAACCACAGATAAAACTTCAAACTTCCTTTCCCGATGGCGATTTGTCAAAAAAATGTGGAACGCTTCACGATTTTGCGTGTCATCCTTGCGCAGGGGCCATGCTAATCTTCTCTGTATCGTTCCAATTTTAGTATATGTACCGCCGAAGCGAGTACAATTACGTTATGTCAGCCGTTCGCTTATATAGTTAGACATATTACCCAATAATACGGGAGGAGTAATTGTAACATTTTTGCAAATATTTACTACAATTTTAACAACTACTTAAAACTACACTACAAAATGGTGCTAAATTAGATATACTATACATTAGTTAAATAAATATCTAGAAATACTTATGGTTATTTAATTAAAAATAATACTTTTTACTTCCTTTTACTATAAAGGAAGTATCGGATTCACCCCAAAAATTCGAAATTGAGTTTTCAACGGATCTTCACGTTTTAGAGTACCCTGATCCCAAAAAACATATTTTTTTTTCATTGGTCCGTCTGTCTGTGTGTCTGTGTGTGTGTCTGTCTGTGAACAGAATATCTCAAAAACGAAAAGAGGTATGGCATTGAAACTTCATATGTAAGTTTTGTGTACTATGTAGATGCGACAGCAAGCTTTTGAAGAAAATCGCATAACCGGAAGTAGGTGTTTACTCTTGTGATTTTTCAGTTTTTCTCGATTTTTTCAAAAACCGCTCTAACGATTTTTTTCAAACTTCACATTTTCATTACACTTTTAATGTGTATTGATTTGAGCTAGGTGATTTTTCAGTTGAATACTTCTAAAATTGGTTTCTTTTGGTTTCCTTCTATTTTTTTTATTAACTCCTATTTTAAATAGAACACCCCGTATATTATTACATTTTTGAATTCAGCTTCAAATTCTACAGAAAATTTGTCTCTTCAACTAACGCTCTATTTTGTACCGTTTTTGCAGAATTTGTAATTTTTGAAAATTTTTGACAAATGCTTAAAACTTTAAAATCAAATTTTTGCTAATTATAAGATCACTGTAAAAGGAAGTTGTGTGGTGTATCACGCCAGATTTTTTATTTTATTCTCGAAATAGTAAAACTATAGTATCAAAGTATAAAAGGGGAACCACAGTTACATACACATTTCCAATGCATAAAAGAGTTATGGATAGCTTTTTTCAGAAGAAGATTGTTTCGATGTTTCCCTTTTATCTACCCTATTGTTCCGCAGCGTTGTTAGTTTAGGCATTTAGCGTAATGAGTGATGGGGGGGGGGACCCTCTAGAATTCATTTAAGATTTCGAAGAAAAGACAAACATTTGTAGTCCGTACAAAGAACAGGTATCTTGCTAGTCATTGATAAAACCACAGATAAAACTTCAAACTTCCTTTCCCGATGGCGATTTGTCAAAAAAATGTGGAACGCTTCACGATTTTGCGTGTCATCCTTGCGCAGGGGCCATGCTAATCTTCTCTGTATCGTTCCAATTTTAGTATATGTACCGCCGAAGCGAGTACAATTACGTTATGTCAGCCGTTCGCTTATATAGTTAGACATATTACCCAATAATACGGGAGGAGTAATTGTAACATTTTTGCAAATATTTACTACAATTTTAACAACTACTTAAAACTACACTACAAAATGGTGCTAAATTAGATATACTATACATTAGTTAAATAAATATCTAGAAATACTTATGGTTATTTAATTAAAAATAATACTTTTTACTTCCTTTTACTATAAAGGAAGTATCGGATTCACCCCAAAAATTCGAAATTGAGTTTTCAACGGATCTTCACGTTTTAGAGTACCCTGATCCCAAAAAACATTTTTTTTACTTCCTTTTACTATAAAGGAAGTATTGGATTCACCCCAAAAATTCGAAATTGAGTTTTCAACGGATCTTCACGTTTTAGAGTCCCCTGATCCCAAAAAACATATTTTTTTTCATTGGTCTGTCTGTGTGTGTGTCTGTGAACAGAATATCTCAAAAACGAAAAGAGGTATGGCGTTGAAACTTCATATATAAGTTTTGTGTACTATGTAGATGAGACAGCAAGCTTTTGAAGAAAATCGCATAACCGGAAGTAGGTGTTTACTCTTGTGATTTTTCAGTTTTTTTCGATTTTTTCAAAAACGGCTTTATCGATTTTTTTTAAACTTTACATTTTTCTTACATTTTTAATGTGTATTGATGTGAGGTAGGCGATTTTCCAGTTGAATACTTCTAAAATGGGTTTCTTTTGTTTTTCTTTTCATTTTTTTAATTAAATCCTATTTTAAATAGAACACCCGGTATATTATGACATTTTTGAATTTAACTTAAAATTCTAGATAAAATTTGTCTTTTCAACTAACGCTCTATTTTGTACCGTTTTCGTAGAATTTGTAATTTTTTGAAAATTTTTGGCAAATGCTTAAAAATTTAAAATCAATTTTTTGGCTAACTATGAGATCACTGTAGAAGGAAGTTGTGTGCGTGTATCACACCAGATTTTTATGAATAGGCATTAACTTCATATTTAAATTTTATATTATAATATGCAAGATTCAGCTGAAAAGCAGCCATGGTTGAGCTGCGCCTTGAGGTTCTGCTGTGCCATTGCTTAAAAAATGTATTTATTTTCTGTTTTTCTTTGTACATAATTGGCATCTCAGAATAAAGACTTTATATAATTATTATTATTATTTTATATATGTATAATTTTAAAAAAAAACTGTCCCAAACCTCCTTACGTTTGAACCAACCTATTGGGAGGTTTGTTACATAAATAAAATTAATGTAAATTTCCGTACATTGTCATATTTTCTTTAAAATTTAAATATTTTCTATAATTTTGTGTGCAGAAAACTCATTCATGTCTTCTTCGTTGGGGAAATATAATTTGTTGCTCTTTACACTTTCGCGAAGTTATTTCACTTAAAAGGAGTAAATTTCAAAGGGCAGGACCTTCAAAACAATGTTTTCCTGTTTGCCTTCTACTTTTAGTTTCACTAAAATGTAATCCCTTTCGTTATAAGTTTTATCATGGATGTCTGTTTTAGTAGAATTGTCGTCTTCATCGCTACTGAATTATAAACCAGAGCTACTACCTTTGCAAATAGTTTTTTCGTCAATTCTTTCGTCTTCAGATGAAGAAATCTCCTTTTCTACTATTAGATGTCTTATTGTAACTTTTCTCTTTTCAACCTCCTTTTTCCTTTTTCTACAAAATTGTTGTTCCTTTATTTCATTTTTTTTCCTGTGTCTCCGTTATTTTCCTTGACCTTCCAGGTTTTCGGCGACCACTTTGGAAACGACAAAAGTTTTTTCGGAATTAATATGGTTTTAATGCTGCCTATTCCGGATTTATCAGAAACAGTTTTTGCTGATGCTGTTGAAGTAAATGGTGCGGACTGCTGTTCTAGTGAAACCTCCAGTTCAAACCAGTCTGTGACATATGCACCCAAAAAGTCATCCTCCGTAAAAGTACTTTGATTAAATGGCTAAAACTATTTACAATATTTGACGGAGTAAATGCCTTTTCAATTGCATCTTTAGAAAGTTCAGGAATGTCGTATATTTGTATGGATTTTCCGGATTGTCCTAACATTAAACTGTCAGCTGCTGCATTGAAATAATTTTTAAAAGGCCCGTAAACAGAAACATCAAGGGGCTGGAGTTTGTGGCGCTATGTGGTGGCAAGGTCAACAAAAACATATTACTTTCTCTAGCAATGTTTATCAAATCAACATGAATATAGCTATCATGGTTATCAAAAATAACCAAGGCAGGTCTTTCTCTCGAGGGTTTAGAATATTCTAAAAAGTGTTTGAAATAAATCAAAAAATTATCACTGGTTATGCATCCACTTGGGTGAGCTGCACCTTTGCAGCCTATAGATCTACCTTAAAATAAATAATAAAGATGATTGGCACTAATATTATCTCTCGGGAATTTTAAAATTATGCGAATAAAATACAAGAGAAGATTATTTCAACCGGTTTGTAAGTTAAACAAAAAAAAATAAAGAAAAAGAGCACTCAAATGTAAAAAGGAAGTGATGCTTATTTCTTACCTTTTAACATAATTTCACGAAAGCTTATTCTTGGAAATACGTAAAATGGTCGGATTGCTTGACCAATTGCATTAATGCAGCAGCAAACCGTAACCAATGTTCCTTACTCACCAGGAGCTCGTTTCACGAAAGTTACAAGTTACAAAGTCACAATTTCACAATTACAGGTACTTGCACCTACAAGTTTACAAGTACAGTTGTTTCACAAACAATAATAACGCTTGTCAAAAATAGTTACAACTATGGAAAAAGTTATAAGTTACAAGTGAATTAAGTTTTATGTCTGTTTTGTTCGGTCAGTTATACACCAAATAGGCGAATTTATCTCCGAGTTAAAAATTCTATGTGTTTTAAGTTACAAGTTACAATTTTTAAAAGTTATACAAGACGCAAAGGCAATCTTGTTTGGTACTTTCTCGGATAAGCCCACGAAAGAGGACAAAGGGAAAGAGTGGGAGATAATAGATGAAAAAAGCTCTGGCGTTAGGAATTGTGCTGGCTAACATAGCGTACATGTACAGGAGACACTTATTTGCAAAATCTTAAAGAATACACCAAGGTGTAATTACTTAGTTTATCTGTATTTCTGTGATTTATACAGGGTGGTACCAAACGGTTGGATAAAAATTTGTGGATGTATTCTCATCCCAAAATAAATAATAAATGTTATATACACATATGGCCAAGCACACTTTCCTTAGGCGTTATGATCATTTAAAGTTTAAGTATGACGGCTTAGTAGCAAAAAATAGAAGTAGTTTGTGTCTGAATTACTCTTTCAATTATGTTCCTCTCAATCCTTACTGTACGTTGTCGTTCTTGTTATTATTTTCTGGAATTCTGTTTTCCCTCTATAATTTTGATTTTGCCTTGTTCAATATATTTGCTTTAGGAATTGGCAAATATGCATTTAATGTACGGACGAGCGTACATAAGTAGGTATTTGGAGGCGAGAAGATTGTATGCCGAGTGCACCTTGATTTTTTTTGTAAACAATCATGCGAAATATTCCTTATGATGTAACTAACAATAAGAAGTTCTCCTCAAGCAAGCGTTTTCAACCACATGTATACCCAACAGTTTTAACTTATTTTGAGATTTTAAACATGTCCACGCGTGTTTGCTGTATGCAATGGTGTAGCTGATTGAATTTAGATTTGGTCATTACCTACGGTTTTGTTTTTAAGGGTTGTATTTAGTTAAGCCGTCTTGCACTGTGGAATAGTGAAACGCTAACTGGGATATCTCGCTTCATAGCAGTATGATTAAAAAACTAATTTAAGGACCATTTAGAGCAACCTTTTCTCCAACGGGCTAAATCTCGAAAAGCGTTTTTTTTCATAAATGTGGATGATATCGCGTTACACATAACACATGAATTTTAATTGATACTGCCAATGGAATTCATCTTTATAAGTTTTTGTCCTTTTGCCCCGTTAAATAAAAGTATTTTATTGATATTGGAATCAACTCCATACATAATGGAATCAAAAGAAAATTAAAACAATAAATACATCAGCGCAAATACTTTACTAAAATAATACATATAGCAATAACATAACTGTTGTCAGTGCATAAATAAACAATCTTACAAACAAATATAACTAGTGATTAACTAATGCTAAATATTCATAAATAAATCAGCCTGTATAGTATTTTGTATACTGATCTAGATAAATTAATTTAAAAAAAAGGGGAAACAAGTAACAATTTCTTACAGTATACATACCTATACAGTGGCGCCGTGACGCCCAGTGACCCCAAAATTTTAAATGGCAAGGGGGGTCGAGTGATGCCTCATTTGAAAGCTCTCGTCATTTTGCGTATAATGGGCTATTTTTTAAAATTTTATCGATTCGAATTAAAACACCGGCAGGGTGAATATTAAGATTTTGGCAGATTAATTCACTGAATTCGGAACTAAATTAACAGAAAACGTCTGCAAACGTTCCAAAACAGGTTTAAACCGAAATATTTACCTATGAGGAAGCTCAAAGGTTTGATAATGAATGTTTCTACGGGCCTTTTCGGTTTTGGAAAATTTAATTTTGTTATTTTGACATGTTTATTAGAATCAATAAAATTGAAAAAGTATAGCTTATTATACGCAGAATGGCGAGAGCTTTCAAATGAGGTATCACTCGAACCCCTTGCCATTTAAAATTCTGGCGTCGTTGAGCACCACGAAGCCACCGTAACAGAATTCAAATTTTTTGTTTACCGAAAATGTAGTATTTGTATAGTCTTATTTCATATCCTAAAGTTTGGTTTTCCTAATTCAAGTTTTGCTAAAGTTAAGAGGAGGTTGGTGGGGTTACTTTACGAACGCAGTGTATAAACACTACATTCTTAAAGTAAGCCCCCCCCCCATGCTAACTTTTGAAACACTTAAATTATGAAAACCAAACTTTAGGATATGAGAGTAACCTAAGATACTCAAAATTTCATCCTGAACCCAAATATCTAAAAATATACAGGGTATCACATTTAAAAAACAAAAATTGAGGTCATTTCCGGCGAAACCGGAAGCGCTAAAAAATTATTTAATATGCCAGAAAATGGACTTTTGTGTATAGTTTGTAACCCCAGAATTTTATTTCGATATGTCAAAAACTAAAAAACTACAGGAGTGAGCCTCTTTTTTGTGGCATCTGGTTATACTAGAAAAACTTTGAAACAAGAAATATCCACCAAGGGTAGTTCCCAAGAGGCGCGCCTCTTTTGGACGCTTCCTAGTGCCCCTTGGGCGCCTCTTGGTGCTCCTTGGAACTCGCCCCCCCCCCCCACGCATACCGTGGGTTGCGGCTGCCTAGTTACGCCACTGCTTATAATATTTTTACAACAAACATTGGAGACCAAAATGTATAGAACTAACTATGGAATCTTGCTGAATCGTATAATAATTATACTAATATTGAATTCGAAAAATTGTGATTTTATCTAAAATATTAGTTTGGTCTTGATAATATAGATTCATTGGTGAATTAAAAATATTTACTTTAACAATTTCAAAATTTTTATTTTTTAGTAGTAAATACGATATGCCTTAATTACTAATTATTGTACATACATACCGGTATCTATTTTATAATACGAATATTTATTGCTGGTTTAGCCATATCCGATCGTTAGACTGTTTAAAAACTAATTAAATATTCATTTAGCCAAGAAAATATGTAACTACATATTGGAAATACATAAATGAATTGTATACGTGTCGGAAAGCAATGCAATATTTAAAATGTGAAACAAAATGCCAACGCAAACGATTTGGTATTTAGTACCAAGAAACATTTTAATCCGCTTAACTTTCCAGTTCTTAATCTTTCTGGAGTCTCGAGTCATTTTAGTAGTTATGCAACTTTACATACATCAAACAGAATTTTATTTTAAGTAAATGCCAGCCTTAAATTTTGCAAATTGCATTAGCACCATATTCATAGCGAAGTTGTATGGAAACGTCATTATATACTGTTCAACAAATGAACTGAACCACCCATAAGCTGATTAAGCTTCAGTAAGTGTTCACTTTACTTAATATTAATTTAAGTATACAGCTATTTTTATATTATATGATATTTAAAAACTGTTATTAAAAAAAACTAAAATGAACTAGGAAATGGGCAACCACGCCTTCTTGAACCAAACTTTATTAAGGATATACATATATATAATTTCACATATGATCCAACCAAGTAGTATAACACCTTTCCAAAACAGCACATGACAACGGAAAATTCTAGATATTCGAAATCCAAAATCAAACAATTAAAAGGGAATCGAACAAGAACCACCACGACGCATACAAAAGCAGAAGGAAAAATGTCCATCGGCAGTTTAAGGTCCAATAGGTTCTGGCTATCATAATAACGATTAATAAAAGAACATAAAGGACATCGCATAAATATAATAAATCCACAAAGATAAGGTTCAACATTACGAATGCTTAACACAAAATAAATAAAAAAAGTATTAAAAATTTACAAAAATATTAAATTTTACTTATTCAAACACTGAAGAGGTGCTCAAATAAAACAGATATAGACCCATTATTCAAGAAAATCCACAAAATAAAACCAGATATGATCGCGTTGAATATGTCCTGTGTAATAATTTTTAAAGTTCTTATGAAGCTAATATATTTAGCGAAGCAACGTTTTATTTTGAGTTACATTTTAAACTGTGCTCTTTCTTGATAGAGACTAATTATTTTTACAAAAAAAAAAATATTTTCTCGTAAAATCACAATAGCTGAATTTGTTTTCCTAAAATAAAAATAGGAAAAAGTATAAAACCATTACGATAATATTATATTGAAGTCCTAAAATATCCTCTATTTCAAATTAGTCTTCTTGATTTTAGATAAGCATGGGCATAGAGGGAGGTCTGGGACACTTAAATGCCCTTAATCTGTTTAGGCCAGAAATCGCAGGAATCAGATATTGTAATATTATAATAATACACAAAGTATGAGCCCATAAAAGGGACTCCACATCGTTTATCATTTGTTGTCAGTTGGCTTTTAATAACTGCCTAACAACTTATTGGTGATATTAAGGAACTGAGTTGTTTATTTTATTTTGCGATTACAATTACAACGAAATAAAATAAAACCACGATAAAAACAAATAATTGCTATATTTAAAAGCAATGATTGCGTATCAGGAATTATGTACTTATTTCTAAAATCGTTTTTGTCTACCTGGGTTTTGTAACCCAAGTTATTGTCTTTCAAAGGTCGTGTTAACCTTGGCAACATCGCATGGCAGTTTGAAGAAACGGATTCTAAAAGCGTGGTTCTGCTCTGAGATCGACGAATTCCCTGAGCTATATCGAACTGGGATTCCTACCGTCAGAGGGCTAAGAACTGAGAGCCTAGCGGACGGCAGTTTTTAAGCTATACCAAAGAGCAATATGCTCTTTGGCTATACGCTAATACTGCCCAACGCTGAGTCTCTTCTAATTATATGTTCGTTGGTAGTAGTTTCATTTGGATTCTTGTATCAATCATATTTCTTTTAATTTTTAGTTATATTAAATGTGGATCAAGGTGTTATTCGCATAAACCCACAATTAATCGCCTATTTAAAAAAAGCATTTGAAACCCAGACTCTAAAATACCAAATAGCTAGATATTGGATACATCATTTTTGTACAGTACAATCCCGAAAAATCGGGACGTATGGCAACCCTATGATTTGATCTACTTTTAACGATTTTCTATCTCACTAAAACTAATAATAGATCACGTTTGGCTTTCGTAGCATTAACAGTGCCAGGAAGTGCGAGTGAGAACGTTTGTTCTGCGCGATACGAGCGAGGCAGTTTTAGATAAAACCATTGGTAATATAAAGTTATTTATTCACATTATTTCTCATCTTCAAATCAATCTTTGAGAACCCCTCCGGGGGGAGGGGTTCACTTTATGAATAAGCAAATACTAAAGTGAAGTAGCTCTGTTATCTCGCCGCCAACAATGGAACCCAACAAAAAATATCTCTTTGAACCAGAAAACCTAATTCCGAAAAATAAATTTTTTGTGTCGAACGAACAGTTAGAAAATGCAGGTAAACTGATATATCAAGTAACACGCTGCGGCTATCAACTCGATGGACAGCTCCAAGGCCGCGCCGTCGACACAAACACAAGATAACTCAGAACCGAAAATAAAAATCCCGCCGATTTATCTGCATAACGCTGACAAACTGAAATACCAAGAAATCGTCGCCGATCTCAAGGAAAAAACTAAAAACGAATTTACAACGGTAACTAGAAATACCCAATTACGTGTTAACCTAACAACCATTGAAGACTACAGAGTGATGACCAAACATTACAATGAGACGAAACTAAGCTACTACACTTTTAAAGATCCTGAAGTCAACAATCTCTCGTGATAATACGAAATATTCCTGTTTCAATGACGGAAACCGAGATAAAAAATGAATTAACAGCTCAAAAATTCCCAGTAATTAGAGTAGCCCGATTCTATAACGAAAGCAGATACCCTATCCCAATATGTGCAGTAGATCTTAGCAATACTCCTGAAGGAAGAAAAATATTCGGATTAAATAAACTCGAATACAGCATAATAGAAGTCGAGTTACGAAGAAAACCTAAAGAAATTCCCCAATGCAAAAAGTGCCAGCTATACGGGCATACCCGCAACTACTGCCAATCGCAAGAAAGATGTGTCAAGTGTACTGGTCATCATTTATACACCCAATGCCCCAAACGTCCGGAAGAAGATCCCCAGTGTGTCAATTGCCTAGACAAACACCCTGCAAACTACAAAGGATGCAGCTACTACCTAAAGATAAGTAGGAAACCCACACCTAATCCCAGCTTCCGAACCCCAGATAAATCATACTCCGAAGCAGTAACACACAGACAAGAAAGTACGCAAAACGATCCACCCTTAGGACGTAATCGACACGGACTGAAACTTAACATCCACGCATCTCAAGACAAACAAGAACCAACTGACTTCGTCACTACCCTCATTACAAAAATAGTCGAGCTACTCGTACCGCACATCAACAAACTCATGCCATTTCTCACAACCCTAATTCCAACATTGATCAACAATGGATCAAAATAAGGACCCTTTAATCACTAATTTAACAATGACTAATTGGAACTCCAATGGCCTAAAAAATCAACGCTCAAGCTTTATAGAATTCCTAACACGACATAATATTGATATAGCCTGTGTTACCGAAACTCACTTCATCCCCACAGAAAAATTCCGAATCCCTGGATACGAGGTATATCGCAATGACAGAGAAGCAGACATTGCGTCTGGAGGAGTTGCAATAGTAATTAAAAAGAAATTAAACCATCACCTCCTTCATATGGACACCCTCAAAAACATAGAAGCAATTTCCATAAAACTATGAAAAATAATAGCGTTCTCATAATCAGGTCAGCATATAAACCACCGAACAAACGGCTCCTTGCAGAAGAAATTGAAAAACTTTTCAACAGTAATGAATCGACGCTCCTACTGGGTGACCTAAACTCGACGAATACAATTTGGGACTGCCAGGTGAACAACCCCAATGGAACCAAATTACATGACATATTGACTCGTCAAGGTATCCTGCTTTCAGCACCTCCAGAGTACACTTATTATCCAAATAGAGCTGACCATCAACCCGACATCTTAGACGTTATTCTACACAAACACATATGTGACCCTATACTCCAAACAGTAACTACGGAATTAGCTTCTGATCACCTACCAGTAATCATCTTAATGTCCAACACCCCTCAAATAACACCTCCTCCTATCAAACTTGCTTACGGTCAAACAAACTGGGAAACATTTAAACTGACCCTTGACCAAAAACTGAGGGGGATGAACCGAATTGAATTGACCAATGAACTAGACCGCTCGGTCCAACTTTATACGACCGCAATCCAAGAAAGCATCCAAGAATCCACAGAAACGTGGAAACATAGAAAAGTTCCTGATCATCTTCGGACCCCCAGCTCTATAATTGAGATGATTCAACAGAAGAATCGTTACAGAAGAGACTGGCAAAGAACTAGATTGCCATACTTGAAAACTCTGTATAACCTGCTCAACCACTTAGTTAAACAAGAACTAGATAACCTAAGAATTCGGCGATACTCTTCCTACCTTGAAGAAATACACCCCCGAGATCCCTCCATGTGGTTGGCCACCAAGAGACTGCTACGAAAATCGAACGTCATATATCCTCTATCAGATAATAATACTACTTACTCCTCCGACATAGATAAATCGAACCTCATAGCAACACATCTTGAGCAGGTGTTTGTACCCAACCCAGGGGAATATGATGAACAACTCGAACACCAAGTTTCTAATGCAATTGCTAACTGCTCTCTACAAGAAAACTCAACAATAGCCCCAGCATCAATCCAAGAGCTCACATCTTACATAGCACGATTACCCAACTGTAAAGCACCGGGCCCAGACCTGATAACTAACAAAATCCTAAAGCAGTTAACAAAGAAGGCTGTCGCATATCTAACTACACTCTGTAATGCCTCCCTTAGACTGGGCCACTACCCGACTCAATGGAGAACTGCAACCATACTCCCTATCTATAAAGCTGCCAAACCAAAGGATAGCCCAGATAGTTACAGGCCCATCAGTCTCTTATCATCTTTAGCCAAACTCCTTGAAAAAGTGATACCAGAATTCAAGACATAATAATGGAAAAGGACATTATTCCCACACACCAATTCGGGTTTCGCACACATCACTCAACCACCCATCAACTGCTCAGGATAAGCGAAACAATAGAAAAGGGGTTTGTAGATAAAAAATACACTGCCAGTATTTTCTTGGACCTGGAAAAAGCCTTTGACAAGGTTTGGCACGAAGGGCTAATCTATAAAATGATAGTGTTAGAAATACCGGTCTACCTAACAAAGATCATCTACTCCTTCCTGTCTAATAGAACATACCGTGTCAGGATTAATACAACAACCTCCAACAGTAAATCCATAAAAGCCGGAGTCCCCCAAGGGAGTATATTAGGACCAACATTATTCAATCTTTACGTACATGACCTGCCTGTAAATAACAACACAACACTCGCCATCTACGCGGACGACAAGGCTACGCTAGAATGGTTGAACAAGTGGAAGATAAAAATCAACCCACGTAAATCGCAAGCAAAATTATTCACTCTTAACCGCTACATGCCCTTACCTACTCTCAAAATATACAACAATGAGATCCAATGGATCCCTAAGGATTCAGCAGTTAAGTACTTAGGAGTATATTTGGACTCTCGCTTAACGTGGGGATTTCACATCAACCACAAACTAAACGAATGTTACACCAGACTGGGAATGCTTTACCCACTCACTCACATCTTTGAACGGAGTGCTCTGTTTTTCTCTATAAAGCAATCCTCCGGCCAATACTCACCTATGCCTGCCCTGCATGGAGTAATACGTCGAAGACTAACATCAATAAACTACAGACTATGCAAAATAAAGTGCTTCGAATCGCAATAAAGTGTCCGTGGTTTGTGCGTAACACCCAAATTCATCACGAACTAAATGTCCCACCTATATCTGAATTCATCAATAAACTTACGAAGTTCTTTCAAAACTTAGTTTTATGTGAAAGTGCTAATAAACTAGAACTGGGACAAAATGGTATCCATAAACGTCTCAAAAGAAAACTGCCGCAGGACTTAGTTTAAGATTTAAATGTATAGTACTAGTGGACCCGTTGCAAAATATTTTGCAAGTTACAAAACTTATTTGTAACGTGTGGCAGGATCCATTAGGTAACATTTAAATGTTTAAGTTTTTAAAACTACTCACACGTGATATGGCTACACATACTTCACCATTTCTAAATACAGTTTGTTCTTATGATTTATGAATTGTCATGGAAAATGACAAATGCAGAGAAAATTTTCTTTTCCGAAAGCAAAAAAGTAGTGCAATATTAGAATGTGTTAATCTATACGCGGTAATAATAATCTTCTGCCTGGCCTGTGGCTTGCCCATTTAATACGAAATCTAAGCAGTTCTCAAATAAATTGCGTACCATTAATCTTATCTCAACTATTAAGACAGTAAACACATTTAAAATGTTCAAGGTAATATCTATTTATCCTATTTTTGGTGTTAAGCAATGTGGATATATTCCACTGCAATTTAACGAATCTAGAAGTTTCATAGAAAATTATAAAATGTTTTCATTAAGTGATATAATTGTATTCACACTATTTAACCACTTTGAGAAAATGTATTTCAAAAAACCCTAAAAATGATTTCCGATCAGTAAAACGTTCTAACATGCCGAATTTAAACTTACTGCCTGTAGTAATTTCCTTGTGGCGATATTTAGAAAAACAGATTTGTCCCATTTAACCCCTTTCGGGAATGAATTCTGCAAAACCTTGAAATTTACTTGATCTGATTTGTAAAACGAACTAATATGTCGAATTTCAGCTTCCCACCTATAGTAATTTCCGTGTTATAGATCTTTAAAAAACAGGTCTACCACAGTTAGCTCCTTAGGAGGGAGAATTTCGAAAAGCCCTGAAAATGATTTGACCCTATTTGTAAAAAGAATTAATATGGCAAATTACAACTTTTTACCTTCCCTACATTCTATTATGTACCGATCTGTGAAGTAAAATTCACTCCCGTCGAATAAATAGTAAAAAAAAACTTCTTTGTAGACGATATTGTATAGTCTTCCCTCAAGTCGACCCCAACCTGATTCAGCCGACTGCCCCTGCACCTTGTTGATCGACATGGTGAAGCAGGTTTTGACGGTAAATTGCAGTCTCTTAAATTGAAAAGAATAGTCTGAAAGAATAAGGGGTGTTCGAGGAATGAAGACTGTCTCCTTTTCTCCAAAACGTAAAAATTGTGACCTCAGTGACGTTTCGATGCGGAGCTTTCACCTGCAGTCGAGTTTGGGAGTCTTCACGTTTCTCAGTAGTATAATGGGTGCTCTAAATTTCAAAGGTAGGCGATTTGGAAGAAGTCCGGGAGAGTCGAGAGTGATGAGAAACTCAACGTGGTAGTGCACTGTGTCCTTTGCGTCCATCACAGTGTTAATCGACTGATAGATCTTCTCCTCCGAATGAAAGGCTCCGAGGTGTGTGTTGTTGATTTCTAGTGCCTTATAATTCTTCAGAGTGATAATCGCCCTTTTTCGAAGCCAGGACACAGGTTTGGCTGTTATGTTCTTGATGTCGGAATATATTATGTTAGTGAGGTTGGCGATATCTGTCACGGCTTGACATAGGTTTACGTTGCCGAGTTTCGACAGAAGTTTGGAAAACTATTCGGCCTTGGAATATCTGCTCAGGTGAAACCTTATGCAAATTCCAGGCAATATGTCCTTATTGTACTAATACTGTATTTTGAAAAACCACCGTCATAATACGTACTTATATTTACCTTCAGAGCAACTGCCATTTAAATATCATCGTAGAGCTAGTAAAATCACAGTAAATACAAAACCACCCATTGCAAAAACCATTAGGTAAAATTTTGATTTTTAAGTTTTTAAAACAACGCACCCGTGACATTGCTACGTACAGTTTGATCGAAAACTTTTAACCTCTAGAGGGCTGTGGAATTATTTTGTCAAAAAATTTTGTTGGCAGTCGTTGTAGTAAAAGTCACATTGGCATTTTATATCTGTCAGTTTAAGGTTATGTTAGGATGGTCATTTCAACGAATACAAACATTCTTGTTGAATACATCAAAATGTTAGTAACAAAAACAACTACAGCTGTTCAAAATGATTTGCTGCATTTTCCATGCACGGTACCACCTAGTGCTCGGCATTAAACATCCTGTAAAAGTTAAGTTTATCTGTTAAAATTGTATAGGTTATATTATTAAGTAGCTTTACTCATCACTGCCAACATAAATTGATTTTTTTTAAATCCACAGCCCTCTAGAGGTTAAAAGTTTTCGATCATACGGTATAATTGACCATGGCTAAATAATGGTTGTGTCAAATACATTCCTACTTTGTCCTTGCTATTTATTAATTGTCATCGCAAATTCTAGGTGTAAAGGAAACTGTCTTCTCCCAAAGCAAAAAGGTAATGTAATATCAGAAGGTGTTTAATCTATACGCGGTAGTAATACTCTTCTGCCTGTAGCTTGCCGATTTAATACTTCCAAATCTAAACAGTTCCCGTATAAATTGCGTACCACTAATCTTGTCCGATTTATCAAACCATTACACATTTAATTTTTTCAAGAGAATAACAATTGCCGCTATTTTTAGTGTTAAGCAATGTGGAGGTATTCTACTGAAATTTAACGAATCTAGAAATTCCGTAGGAAATTGTAAAATGTCGTCACTATCTGCATGTAATCACACTCAAATATTTGTTTTTGAGAGATATAATTTTGAGGTTAATTTCATAGCAATGTTCGTTTTTTGGCGCTAAAATTGAGAATTTTGAGATACTAAATATGTTCTCAAGAGTTGACAAACTATTACCAAATATTTCTGTAATGATGTCCTCTTTGGCAATTAGTTGAGATGGTATTTTAATTATTGTATCCTTTTCACCTGTAATCGTGTGATATTTTCCATTTCCAATTTGTATGAGAATGGGCGATGTGTAGGTTCATTCGATTAATAATAAACTGGTGTACAGTCAAGATTCACTCATACACGCTACTTTTCGAAAGAAAAGATGGAAATTTTATTAAAAATTCGCTGTCACTGTGCATGTACTTTGACGTTTCTCATAATATAGCAGGCGTTGTTCCACTGCTATCGCGCTGTAGCTACGTCACTTGCGTGCGAATATATTTTAGTTTTTCTCTAAAATTTATGCAATTATTTGCAATTTAGGACTTTTGTGCACATCTACACGGTGACAGCTTTCATTTAAAAAAAGAATTATCGAAATCGGTCCGGTGGAAGTCTAAAAATAGATGTCGAAAGAAAACGCTTCACGTTTTAAATATATAGATTCCAATATACACATATAGACGCTTAGTTTGACATCGCTCATACCCATCACTAGCTTACAAGACACGATGTAGTCAGATCCATTATTTATAACCAAGCAGTGTATTGCATTCTGTATTGCAGATCCAGCTATAAATTTAAAAAAAAAAAAACTAATAATAAAATGTAGACTAAATTTAGTATTTTTTAAAATTTATAAGCACGCTGTATGACAGGTGATAGTTGCATTAGAAACAGCATTTTTGCGTTCACAACATAAGATAATTTAGTTTTTCATTAATCGAATGATTTTTGTCGTCTGCGGATGTTGAATTATTAAAAGTACAACTCTTTTCTCAAGCTTCACCCACATACATGACACTTCATAAAAATAACAAGTTACTATATTAAGTATAAATCTAAACAATTATCGAATCTTTTATTGGTCATAAACTTTAAAATACAAATTTCAGTACTAATTTCGTGTTCTATCATAAATCTCTCCATGTTATAAAGACATTTAAATACAAAACATTCTATAAAAGGAAAAACAGTTTTCACCACTCTAGTCTAATACTAATATTAGTACAAAATTAAAAATACTAAAGCAAGATAAAAACTATTTTACAATATAGTAAATAAACTCTTTTAAAAATTCGCTTATATACAGAAAGAGATTTTGAAAATTTGAGATTTAGGGACGAACATTCAAACCATAAATTCACAAACATATACAAAGCAGTCCCCTCGCAAAGTCAATTTATACAAACCCCAAATTTTAAAATTAAAGTTCAGGTACATTTTCAATTAGTGATGTTTTTGTAACATCTCGAGTGTTCCTAAATAATAAAATTGTAGTATCAAATAACATAAAATACACTTAATAAAATAAAAATACACAATATATATATATAAAAACAAAACAATTGGGTAAGGAAACGCTATAAGTATGGCAAAACCTAATGCACTACCACTTCTTTGTTATCGGATGTGCTACCCTGGCGAGTGGGGCTCAACAACTCCTGTCGATCACGTTCTCTTTCCCGCCCCGGCCTAAAAGCTTCCAGCAATGCTTCCACGCGTTCCTCCGTGGGGCCCCATCGCTGGTAGCCCGACGAGTTCTGCAGCCACACTATCACCGTGCCGTGCGACGACCTGATGTTTAACTCCGACCTGGAAATCGACCATTAGAGGATTCAAAATTCACACATTACCAAAGTACAAACCGGTTTAAAACGTGCTGAAACCCGTGCCGGTATTCATGCTCGTAAGCCGGAACGGTAACCTGTTTCCGCTTGAACTGGCTCGACTCTAGTCGCAGAAGTGCGTTGGGAGTTGGTTCCCTGTAGTCTGGCACAAAGACTATAAAACTGAGCGGCTCCGGGCTGTCCCCTAGAAGCCTTTCCATGTGATCGACGGCTGATTCCATCAATTCCTCAGAGTACGGTGGATGCGCTTCGAATGAACCTGACACTGCTTTCAGTTGTAGAAAGGGCCTAAAAATATAAAATTGTAGGACAAACAACGAGTGTTCAATAAAATCAGAAGATCCAAGTGCCGTGGTAGTCTGTGGCAACGCCTAGTCGTTTTCTGAGTTCACATACTTGAAAGTGATGTTGACATAACCTCACTTTCAGTAATCATTTACTTAACCTTAAATTATAATGGCTGTAAAATAATCAGTAGTGACGGTCGATAATGCATAACAAGTCACGGCACTCTGGCTCCTCTTTTTTATTGAACATTCTTGTAGAATTCTCACCCTCGGCTGCCAAAATAAGAATCAGAGTCCGCAAATGCCGAGCAATACTGTTTGAAGTAACAATTAAGAGGTGAGGCGAAGCATTCGAAGCAAACCCCAAACATCCGCTGCAGGCATTCGAAAACTGTCACTGGGAGAGAGGCCTGCGTGTCTTGGCAGTCGGCGTTTACCGTGTTTAGCGAGGGATTTACGCCCAGAAAGGTGGCGTATCGCTTGAGTACGACCCACACCCTGGCAATGAACAGCTCGAATTTTTTGTCGTCGAAGCAGCTGTGCCTGTACAAGTGCTCCTGGAATTATACTTGAATGCTGATAACGGTCTTTGATCGGGCAGTTTAACCTACCAATTTTTGTAGATGAGTGGTGTTAATGGCAAGCGCGTCTCCTTGAAACCGAAGCAGAGCTTGGTCTCTGTCGGGGATGTATTCTACAACAGGGAGGCGGGGACAAGGGAAGGCAAACTGGACAGGGTAACACCATACTTTTCTCGTGCTAGTCATGCTGATTGGCGCAGGCATTTCAATATTTTGTTCCTTTAATAATATCACCGTCTTCTCTCGCACCTTTTTGGCGTATTCCGAGGAGAGGTTGTATATTTTCAGACAAATTCCTTCCACTGACGGTTTCACCTGGTAAAAATTTTAAAATGTTAACAAGTGTTATAGAAACAAAAGAAAAATAGAGTAGTATGTGCAAAAACTGCTAGAACCGTAAGAAAGTATAAGAAGAGAAAAGACTCTCAAGATCTTTAGACATTATGGAAGGACATCATTTTTTACTGAGGTAGCTGTTCAATTATAGCTGCAAAACTTGTCTTATTGTTAAAATTTTCTTTAATTCTTCCTTTTACAATAAAGAAAGTATTGGATTCACCCCAAAAATTAGAAATAGAGTTTTCAACAGACATTATACTGCTGGATTGATGATGCTAAACTGTCACTTCATTCCCATGGCATATATCTAATAACTTTATCTGTCGCTGATGAAATAGAATAATTTTCTTCGGATTTTGTTCAGAACGTTGTAAATAATTTGATATAAACGTTTGAAGAGCAAAAGTATCTTTATGAGGCGCCAAATAAAGTATCACTTTTGCTTCTAATAACATAATATACTATTTTGTTCATTGGTCTGTCTGTGAACAGAATATCTCAAAAACACAAAGAGGTATGACGTTACAACGTCATAAAGTATATTTTTGTCTATAATTTTCAAGGTCAGCTTTCTAGAGGATAAGTTGCATTCCTGCAGGGTCCCTAGTTTTAATAATGTTGGTACATACATTTTTAGTTCTTTTCTTCCACTAAAAAAATGATTTGTCATTTTGACATATATGTCATAATAGTGGGTAAAACAAACAGCATAGTAAAATATTGCAAATTTATTAATTATTAAACTTGCAATATTTGAAAATAAACATAATGAACGTTTGAAAAGTTAAAGCTAATTGTAATTAAACGACAAACTGGAAGAATAATAAATTTTGACATTCAAAATTGACACAACCATAATTTTAAAAAAGTTCTACCAACACGAGGTATAAATATTTCCTAGCGTTTTAATCACATATCTATCAACATTGTAACACTTTTGACAGTTATTATAGAAAAAAAAGTACTTTATATAAGTTTTGTGTTCTACAAGGGCATGATGATAATTAGTTAGCCTCCCTATATTTTAAATACATAAATATAAATATATATTCACTTATAATACCATGAGTAGTCAAAGTTATGTCGACTATTTTTGCGGTGGTGTCACGAATGTCCATTGCGCTTTGGTACGATTAGGACGAGTGCGCTAGCACGAGTCCTAATCCCAAGCGCAATGGACATGAGTAGTGATACCACCGCAAAAATAATCTACTTAACTTTGACTAAGAATGGTATTCGAGGGACTATTTAATGAACCAAACTACTTTTTCAAATTAGTTTTCAGTAAATCTAGCAACAAACTACGCAATTTCTATAGTAACAGAACACTAATATTGACTTTTTCTAATAAAAATGGCATTTGTTAAAAATAGTCACTTGAATACCTTCTAGGAAGGTATATCCGCTGATATTTTTTTGATTGGTCAAGAAACGTCAGAATTCTGGATTTTCATTGGTCACTTTTTGACGGATGACAGGTGAATTGAATAGTCAAAAATATCAACTTCCATCTATGTATTGGCAATACTGAAAATATAAAGTCCATCTGTGAAATAGTTTGTTGTTAACAGCTGTTTAAAAAAAACGTGTGTTGTATTTGTTTAACAATGGAAAATACTGACCATTGTGCGGTTTTTTAATTGTTGCATATTAAAGTCTTAAAAGGTGCAAACATTTTTGAATAGACAAAAACTGTGCTGTCTGAATGTGCTCCATCATATATGACCAACAAAAATTGATGGTTAAATTTAAAGCACCTTTTGTCATGGGATCAAAGCCTAGAATATCGCTGGACAAAATGTATTGCACGTCTAAAATGCGATGTTAAAAAATACAAATAATTTTGAAAATATAAAACCAGTATTTCATTGTTAGGCTAACCAATTATCATCCCGCCCTCGTATCTAGATGCGACAGCAAGCTTTGGAAGAAAATCGCATAACCGGAAGTATGGTGTTTATTCTTGTGATTTTCAGTTTTTTGAAATTTTTTCAAAAATAGCTCTAACGATTTTTTTCAAACTTAACATTTCTATTAAATTTTTAATATACAGGGTGTTCTGCGAGCTCTATGACAAACTTTGATAGATGATAGCTGGGTTAATTCCAAACATTTTTTCTTAAATGAATGTGGGTCCGATTCGTTTTTGTTTAGAAGTTACAAGCATTTTTAAAAATATATTTATATTTTAATTAAAAGTAGGCTGATAAATAAAAATAACGGTTGATATAACAATAGCTATTTGTACAATAAGTTGGGAAAACATGCTTTTCCCAATGTATTGTACACAAGATTTTGTTAAATCCGGTAAAAAATACTCATTACTTAATTATCATATGACATAAAATCGTTGCTCTCTTTCTTTCTGCCTTTGTTAAATCCGGTTAGGAATTCTTCGATTTTTCAATACTCAATTGGATGCGGAAAAGTTGAATTTTTCCAAACTAGAATGGAAAAATTCAACTTTTCCGCATCCCATTGAGTATTGAAAAATCGAAGAATTCCTAACCGGATTTAACAATAATTATTATTTTGATTATTTTTTAAACAGTCCTATCAGCCAATAGTAATGAGAAAAAATTTCAAATCGACCAATAGAATCAAAATTACACTGACTATTTGCTAGTAGCAAATTACAGCGACTATTTTTTCAGAAACCATTCAAATCGTTCTTCTGCTGTAACACAACTAGCTAAAAGTGGAGTAGGTAAACAGCAGTTGTTAAAAATAACAGGACACTCATCTGGAAGCTCCATCAAACCCTATCTACAACTTGAACTGTTTAAAAAATAATCACGCCGAATTACATTCGTGGTCATATTTTTTTATAATTTTAACTAGATTTACACTCATCTTTGTTGCTATTAATAAATCCCACTCGTGGACTTCGTCCACTCGTGAGATTTCTTAATAGCAACAAAGATTCGTGAATCTAGTTACAATGATCAAAAAAATTATCACCACTTATGTAATTACTGTTGATTATTCATTTGACACTTAGTGTGAAAGTGCTAAATAAAAAATGCATTTATTCACAACTGAGGAGCATGCAGATATTATGTTTGCATATGGGTATTCCAATGATCCAAATCTCATCCGTCGAGTGAAGGAATCTTCAGTTCGTTGATGTGAGGCTTGCATTCCGGCCGAGGATTACCATTTCAAACAATTTTTAGTCTTAACATTTGTTATTTTTATTTATTATAAATTTTTATTGTTAATTGATAATAACGGTTTAAACATTAAACACCAGGTAACTTCTAAACAAAAACTAATCAGACCCACGTTTATTTAAGAAAAAATGTTTGGAATTAACCCAGCTATCATCTACCAAAGTTTGTCATAGAGCTTGTAGAACACCCTTGTATAATGATGTGAGATAGGTGACTTTCCAGTTGAATACCTCTAAAATGGGTTTCTTTTGTTTTTTTTTTCCTATTTTTGTTATTAACTCCTATTTTACAGGACATTATAGAGAACTAATAAAATTGAAAATCTGAAACTTTGGCTATGGATTTTATGTGTAAGAGCGACTACAACTACAATATTTTTACTGTGATAATACTTCCGGTTAAACCGAGTCACTATCAATTTTGTTATTTCAAATAGAACACCCGGTATATCATTACATTTTTTAATTATGCTTAAAATGTTTTTAAAAAATTTTCTTTTCAACTACCTATCTATTTTGTACGGTTTCTGTAGAATTTATAATTTTTGAAAATTTTTGACAAATGCTTAAAAATTAAAAAACAAAATTTTAACTAATTATAAGATCACTGTAAAAGGAACAGACTTTTTTCTTGGTTTTACTTCCCCATCAAGTTTCTACAGGCCAAAAGTGAAGTTTTACTCAACAAGTAGGGCTTGTTTGAGTACGAGCGTTAGTGAATACTTAAATAGCCATACGAGTTCAAGAAAACCACTTATTTAAAGCGTTTCGTATAGTATATATAATCAAGAAACCCTGTTTGTGTTTACCATACAATGGTGTCGGGTATTAAAGTTAAATACCATTTCGCTTATCAGCGGAATCCCGAAACACTCGCTCCAGTGGAAACAAAGCCGCAGCCGCTGCCGGACCCTCAGATTAAACGCCGAGGATATTAACGGATCGCCCCGCTGTCTTTAAAATAAACACCAACAGCAGGTAAGTCTAAAACTTACTATTTAATCCGGCAAAATTGCAGTCACAGTGTTCTGTCAACAAACACAAGAAGCAAAGTGCGTGTCCTTTATGCGAGACATCCGACCTACCTAGACACTTTGCTGAAGGACCCGGCATGCGTATTAGCGGACTATCACCAGCGAGTCCGCTTTACTCTCAAGCGACTTGGGTTGCAGCCCTAAGACAAGAAAGCAAACTCCGCCCTCCGTAGTTTTCATATTATTTTGTAAAGTATAATTCATTCTAAGTTTACGCATTTATAAACATTATATTTATTCTGATAATTATTTAGTGGTTTTTACTGATCTATCACATATTTGAGTGAACATAATTCTCCGACTACAGCTAACCCGAGGTAATAACTTTGGCGCCCTTAGAAAAGGGTGGAAACGTCACATCATGATAATCACCTTCTTGTGTCCCACACTTAAACACTAAACTAGAATTATCTACAAAACCTTCAGAACTGCCTGCATGAACAACTATATATCTATATCCCTCCCCTAAATTTTTGGACGTTGTTTTTAAACTACCATCTTGCCAGTTTTTTCTAAATAAACCTTTACTAAAAATCCATGTCTCATCTAAAAAAAAAGGGCTGCAATTTTGAATTTAAACTTGCCATATATTCTCTAAGAAATTTGGTTTTCTGAAGTTGAATGTTTGGTTGTTCCAAAATATAGAACCTATTGCTTGTTTTTTGCCATTTGAAGCCTATTTCTTTGCACCATCTATTTAGGCAAGAAACTGAATGTGAAAAATTTCCCCCCGATTCTTCAACCAAGTGTTTTTTAGGCTTTCCATGATTACAAATTGTTTAGCTGCATACACTTTATATATAATGTCCCTGATGGCGTTCTTGATTGCTTCGTCAACTTCCGTTTTTGTATTCTTCACTTTCTGACTCATATTTTCAGTAAATGTGTCGCACCGTATCCCGCGTTTCTTTAATTTATAAATTGTGCTCTCTGAGACATTGAACGCAAGAGAAGCACGACGAACAACGTTGCAGGATGAAAATATTGTCGTAAACTTAATTAAAAAAAAAAAAAATAACATTCAAAATTATTTGTTATGGCTGCTCGTTATACAGCATGCCCGATGGTTTCTTTTTATTTTAAGTTTCCTGTTCAACTAATTTCGGTTTAATTTACATTTTATTACCCGCATCTATTTTAGTAAAGCTGAACAGTGACAGATAAAAGTTACGTTGACTCCGATGGGTATAATTTTGACTATACTAAAACACAAAAAGCAGTTCCAGTTGATGTTATGCATTTGGCAGTACTGAAGTGTATTGTTGGTGACACTGTAAATCTATGTCATATTGGAGGTCAGCAGGTTAGGTTTTGCATCAGTTTTGACATAGACTGCTGTAAAACCTAACCTGCTAACCTCGAATTTGATATAGACTTACAGTCTTCCCAACAATACATTTCAGTATTGCCAAACGTAAAACGAATCGTCATTGCTATGCTGTAGTGGTTGCTATGGTGAAAGTACCACATTACTAAACGATTTTGCATGTAGACATAAGTATAGTAAAATCACGGAAACAAACAGTGCACGTCATCAAATATTTAGTTATTAATTTAAAATGACTGTTTAATGACAGGCACCGTTTGATTCCGTGATTTACCTAGTTTCAATCATATTTATTGTAACTATACACCATTTGTTTCAGTGATTTTACTATACATTATTATATGAAATGCGATAAAGGTACTTTATGACAACACAATACTCGTTCTTCCCCCATTTCTGCAAAATTCTCGAACACGGTTTTTTCGAAAATGTAATAAACGACTATGAAAACACTATTCACAATAAAACTTGGTATACTCATTTGACACACATGAAAAATAATTTCTATGGTAAACAATGTTCATTTGTTTCATGTCTTCCATCCAAGGCGGACTATACAGTGTGGTCCATTAAGTGTGCAACAAATGGGAATTTTTTTTATTAGTTGTACAATCGAAATTTAAATATTTCCAAAAGTTAGTGCATGTTCGATAACCATATCAGATGCATTTAGAATGGCTTCAAGTAAAACAATATACAGGGCAGGACAAAAAATATGAAATTCGTTCAAGAACAAAGTTACCTTATTTCAAAAAATATAGCAAAATTTTATTGAGAAAAGTTGTTTAGAATTAAAAGTTATGCTCAAATACAAAGTCACGGCCTCCTATTCGAATTTTGATTCTTTTTTGGAAAATTTTGTATTACCCCCGTATGATACATATTTTTATTATTTTGATTTTATATGTATTTAAAGTAGCCACAACCACAGCCCTTTTAAATAGCTTTTAGCAACTTGAAGCGTATTTGTAAAATTTACTTGGATTTATATTTTTTTAGGTAAGCGTCCACTTCATGCTTGTTGCAACGATATTTAACAGAACTTTAGAATTTCGCAAATATTCTTTTTAACAAGGCAAATGCTTTACTAATAATAATTTACATATGAAAAACTCTTAATAAAATCAGAATAATAAAAATATGTATCATACAGGGATAATACAAAATTTTACAAAAAAAGAATCAAAATTCGAATAGGAGGCCGTGACTTTGTATTTGAGCATAACTTTTGATTCTAAACAACTTTTCTCAATAAAATTTTGCTATATTTTTTGAAATAAGGTAACTTTATTCTTGAACGAATTACATATTTTTTGTCCTGCCCTGTATATTGTTTGACTTGAAGCCATTCTAAGGGCATCTGATATGGTTATCGAACATGCACTAACTTTTGGCGGTATTTAAATTTCGGTTTTACAACTAATAAAAAAATGTCCCATTTGTTGCACACTTAATGGACCACACTGTATATAAATACGCCCTCGTATACAGTAACACCCCCTCCTCTGTTTATTCCACCTTTGTGAAGAATCATTTGATTGGGGATATCCGATTTTAGCCATGTCTCAGTTAATATAATTATTTTCGATCTAAAGTTAAACGAACTTTCATAGTACACTGGCTATATTGGTGTATACTTGGTTTCATTGAAATCGACTACACCTGATTCTTGGATGTGTAAACTTGTATTTATAGTTACCGTTACTCGAAGCCAGGCTGCATAGCCCATAGCAATCGTTAAGCATTCAGGCTACTGATCTAAGGGTCAAGAGTTCGATCCCCGATCCCCAATCCCGGAAAAGTTTTTAAAAAATTTAAAAATGCGAATGAAAACCTCTACAGAATGCCTTCATTCGGAAGTGTTGTAAAGCCATGGGTCCCATGTTACTACGATGTGCAATATGTAAAAGATCCCTTGCTAGGGTTGGAACTCCTTAGTCTCGGCAAAATTCTAAGTAGGATTAAGGTACCAAATACTCTGCATGCCTAGACCTTGTCCACGAGGTTGGCAAAAAGGGCCTATGAAGGCCTATTTGCTTGACATCAGTCTCCCCACCACTAATAAAGACGAATTCTCCTGATATCGCTCAAAGTTTCAATAAATACTTTATAGATAGTATAACAGAAATCCATGCAAGTCTTGATAACACTAGTGGTAACGTAGATTTTTGTAATATAGGTCAAAATTGTTCGAGTGTCTTCACATTTCAACAAATAGATATGGCAAAACTTAATACAGTGATTTCAAGTATGAAGAATAAAACAAGCACAGATGGAATTACACTCGAAATTATTAAAGATGCTATTCCAGTTATTGGCAATACATTATTAGAAATAATAAATGACTCTTTTCAAACAGGAGTGTTCCCTACAATATGGAAAACAGCACTAATAACACCTATTCCAAAAATTGCTGGTACCAAAAAGTGTTCTGAGTTTCGACCAATAAATATGCTCCCGACATTAGAAAAAATAATAGAACAAATAGCTAAAGAGCAACTACAAGAGTACCTTGAAAAACAAAATTTATTAATGGAAACCCAATCTGGTTTCAGAAAAAATCATTCATGCGAAACAGCTTTAAATATGGTGCTGGCTAACTGGAAAGAGAAGATCGAGAAGGACAAAAAAATAGTTTCTGTGTTCCTGGACTTAAAGCGTGCATTTGAGACAATAGATAGAGATATACTTCTATCTAAAATGGAAAAATATGGAATTACGGGCAGGGCAAATAATTGGTTTAGGGACTATCTCTCCGAACGATATCAAGTAACTATCTATGACGGAGTCAAATCGGAAGCAAGAGAAAATAAATTAGGTGTACCACAAGGATCAAAACTGGGACCACTTCTTTTTATTTTATATATAAACGACATGGACACAATTGTCGAAAGGTGTAAATTAAACCTTTTTGCAGATGACACCCTAATTACAGTGAGTGATAGTGATGTTAACAGTGCGGTATGTAAAATGAATTCTGAACTAATAAAATTGTCAAAGTGGTTAAAAAGTAACAGACTAAAGCTGAATACGATGAAAACAAAGGCCATGATCATTACAAACAGGCCTTTAACGGAGCCAGTAGATGATGTGGCGATAGACGGTTCGAATATAGAATACGTTGCCGAAATGAAATATCTAGGGGTAGTTATTGATCATAGATTAAAATTTAGGAATCACATAGATTTTGTTGTTAAAAAGGCGGCTAAAAAGATTGGGTTTTTTGGTAGAATTAGTAGTAAATTAAATGTATGGTCTAGAATTTTAGTTTATAAATGTATAATTGCTCCGCATTTCGAATACTGTTCCACTTTGCTATTTTTAGTAACGGAAGGAGACCTGCAAAGGCTGCAAAAGTTACAAAATAGAGCGATGAGGATAATATTGCGTTGTCATAGGAGGACCAGAATTGCCAATATGCTAGAAATGTTGCAGTGGCTTAGTGTTAAACAAAGGATACATTTCAATACGATGGTTTTTATTTTTAAGCTGGTAAGAAATATGTTACCTAGTTATATGAGTAATCATGTAGTTTATAATAAAGATGTTCATAATTATAGAACTAGAATAGTAGACAATTTCCGACTTCCAGCAAATACAAAGAGTTTCACACAAAATAGCTTCTATTATAAAGGATTTAAAATGTATAATGACCTCCCAAACGAGGCTAAACGATTAACTAATGTGAAACAATTTAAAAAAAATTTCTCGGAATATGTTAAAAACTTGTCTCAAATATAGCAGTAAGGTTGAATTAAAAGATGGGGACGTACACTAAATAAGTTTTAAGTTGTATAAAATTAGGCGTTTGTTATTATGTATATAAACATCTTTTTTATGATGAAATAAACTTACTTACAATACTAACTAACTAACTACTACCGTTACTCGAAGTGCCAACTAATAATAACTATATATATTAAAACTGGCGTTGGAACAAAGAATAACCCACAATTGTGACTCTCTTTTTATTGCACTGCATTGTGCTGTTACCTGCAAATCTGTGGACAAACTACCAATTTACCAAAGTGAACATTTTGTACTGCAAATGTGCGACTTGACTAACGGTTCTGTTATCTGCTCTGGTCATTTCAGTAGCGGGTGTCCCTAGATAAAGATGCTCCTCCATGTATTTCTTTCTCTGTCGCTCGTGCACACAAATTCCGTTGTTATTTACTGCCACGGACCCGCGTTGCTTCGAGTGCTGCATCAGTTGTTCCTTGCTCTCTCTCTCTCTTTGGGCTTTCTTGGTTTTATCAATCTGCAGCCGAATTCGCGGACGAGTTTTGACTTACTTTCTCGTGTACAGCTGTTCGTTATTTTCGGTTAAATATCTAGTATACCCACCAAAAATCAAAAATCTATAATTGACTATATAATCATTAGGCAAAATAGTAAAATACAATTTCAGGATGTAAGAGTAAAACGTGGTGCTACATGCGGGTCTGATCACTTTCTGGTTAAAGGGAAAACCCTTCTTAAATTTAATATGTATAACAAACAGCTAGAACACCGATCACAAATCCTTCGCCATCCGCAATACAATCTAGAAAGTTTTCAAGACGACTCCACCATTTTCCTATATAAACTACGACTAGCTGAAAAAGTGAGTTTATTTCCAGCAGGAAACATAGAAGAGCAGTATAACTACCTCGAAGAATGTATACATAAAGCTGCAAATGAAGCACTGGGACACAAAGAGACAATAAATTCGAGAGCAGAACTATGGTGGACGAAAGAACTGGAAACATTGGTAGAAGAAAAGAAAATGGCTTACAGAAAGTGGCTAACAACGGGAGATATGGAAGATAGAAGAACCTACAATAGATATAAATATATAGTTAAAAAGGAAGTAAAAAAATTTAAAAATATCTATTGGGAAAAACGATGCAGAGAAATTGATGTATCCTTGGGACATTCAAAATCAAGAAATGCCTGGAAAACTTTAAAGGCCCTCAAAAAGAACACCAAAAAAGCTTCTATCATCGATCCTATTGGCATAGAAAAATGGAAAGTGTACTACAAAGACCTGCTCACGGAAGACAGACTAAACTTTTGCGAAGTCCAATACACTCTGGAAGAAAGTGATAACCAGCAACGACCTATTACGGTTGACGAAATTTTAGAAGCCTTGAAATTTATGAAAAGTAACAAAGCTCCAGGTCCTGGAGGTTTACCCATTGAGTTGATTAAGTACTCCCCCACTATAGTACTAGAAAAATTAAAAGAAATATTTAACAAATGTTTACAAGGGGCTGAGGTCCCAGAAGAATGGAAACTAGCATATGTAAGTTCTATACACAAGAAGGGTTCTAAAATGAATTGCGAAAATTATAGAGGAATCAGTGTTACTTCCTCAGTGGGTAGATTGTATGGACGAATTTTGAAAGCGAGAATTGAGCAAGAATTTAAGGAGTCAGAGAAGCAAAGCGGCTTTAGACCTGGCAGATCTTGTATAGATAACATCTTCTGTTTGAAACAGTTAGCAGAAAAAACCATTGCACACAACAAAGAACTACATTTAATATTCATTGATCTAAAGAAAGCCTACGATAGCGTACCAATAAATCAGTTGTGGAAAGCAATGAAGAGCGAAGGCATTACTACTACGTATACAAATGCTGTGAAACAATTATATAAAGAGACAAAGAGTAAGATAAAAGTAGGCCAAAGTATTTCAGAGGAGTTTTACGTTAATAAAGGACTGCGACAGGGATGTTGTATCTCTCCCACGTTGTTTAAGATATATATTGACAAGGCTTTAACAGAATGGAAGAAAAAATGTAGCACAATGGGAGTTCAAATCAATGAGAAAACAATATACAGTTTGCTGTTTGCCGATGATCAAGTAATTCTAGCAGAAGACGAAGACGACGCGAACTATATGTTCCGAAAATTAGTAGAAAGTTTTGAATTGTGGGGGCTAGAAATAAACATGGATAAAACCAAATACATGGTAATCGGAGCAGAGGGACATGATCTAGTAACAGATAGAGGAACTATTCAACATGCAACAGAATATAAGTACCTTGGAGTCACACTAACATCAGATGGACGAGACACGCAAGAGATACAGAACAAAATCAGACGGGGAAAAAACGTTATTAAGCAGCTACACCCTGTAATATGGAACGACGCACTGACAACGAAAACGAAGAAACATATATTTAACACGTTTGTAGAAAGTACGGTAACATATGGAGCAGAAATATGGACACTGACAAAAAAGGAAAAGGAAAAGTTAAATGCCACTGAGATGATGTTTTGGAGACGATCATGTAAAACAACAATTATGGACAGAGTACCAAATGAACAGATAAGAGAGAGGATGGAAGTTCAAGAGTCTCTTCTAGAAAAAATAGAAAGAAAACAGCTCCTATGGTACGGCCATATGAAGAGAATGAACATAGATAGACTGCCACAACAAGGTATGGGAGTGGAAGCCTCAACGGAGAAGAAAAAGAGGCAGACCAAGAAAGAGTTGGAACACAGAGATCGCGGAAGCAATGAGAAAAAGAGATTTGACAGAGGAAACTGTCGTCGATAGAAAGGCATGGAGATTGGGATGCGGTAAACGGCCACGATAGCTGTAGAAAAACCGCTAATATATATATATATATCTAGTATGCGCCTTCTGTTTTTCGAATGTGGTGTTCATTTTATCTGTGGTAAAAAATGCCTTTTTTAACTGGAGTCACTGACTTTGAAACATTTTTTTATTTTATCCATAATACAGTATATAAAAGCTTCATTTTCATGTGAATCTTTTGTTGAAAAAGCTCTTTTGTCATATGGATTTTTCATTCTTTAATCTTTTAAGTTTTCTGCTTAAAAAATCTTTTCTCGTATGAAGCTTTTGTTAAATATTTTCTTGCGTTTTCTGTTTAAAAGATCTTTCTTCATGTGGATCTTTTGTTTTTTAAATCTTCTCTTATGGTTTCTGTTTAATAAACCCATTTTAAAAATAAATCCTTTGTTTTTTGCGCCTTTCCTTATGTATTCTACTTAAAAAACTCTTTTTTCACATGAAACCTTAGTTCTTCATCTTTTACGTTTTCTGCTTGGAAAGATCCCTTTCATGTGCATCTTTTGTTTTTAAAATCTTTTCTTACATTTTCTGCTTTAAAAACTCTTTTATATGGATCTTTATTTTTTAGTCTTTTTTCTCATGGTTCCCGGTTAAAAAACTCTTTTTCGTATAAATACTTCATTTTTTAAAACCGTTTCTTACGTTTTCTGCTTAAAAACTTTTTTCGTGTGAATCTTTTGTCTTTTAATATTTTTCTTATTCTTTCCGCTAAAAAATCTCTTTAATTTGTGTTATTTTACGAATATAAACAATATCAATGCATCAAGTTTAATCAGTTACACTGTGTACCTACCATAATTCATTTTTTTTCTTGGCAAAGAAACTTGACCATACAAACCGTCCATGATAAAATTATGTATCCGCAAGGACGAGTCATTTTGTCTGACGGTTTATGGAGTCAGATAACACATTTAAGTTTAAAGCGGTAACTGTATTTGGATAAAAAAATGAACTCCAGCGTAATTTGGAAAGATAATTTAACGAGTTTCCTTTTTCTGTTGGATGTAAGTAACATTGCTATGACATTCAATGAGTTGTCAATAAAAATCAGGTAGTCCATGAAAGGAAGGCGGCTTATTATCAAATGCAAAGTATTCCCTAACTTTCTCCGCTGTTAAAATGACATCACCAATCTGTATAGACGAACGAGGCAAGTACCTAATATTCAAGTTTTCTGTGCATGAATTTATAAATTAACGCCGATTGTTTCATTAGCATTATTTTGTAGCTTGGTTTTGAAACGTAAGCACATGACATCTGTCCTACCATGCCTGAACTATTTGTGCCGAAATTGTATTAGGTGTCTACAATACCAGCACGAATCTCCGACATTTACCATTGTAAATTTCGACCTAAAAGACAACTGTTTGAAATTTGTTTTAAAACACTTATTCTCACAACATATTAATCAGAAATAGCGCAATGAGGTCTTAAATGAAAGATCAAAAATTGTATTTTCCTATCTCCTGATTTACAGTTTCTGTTTTCTATTTTCCACAAGTAAATTTTGCTATTGAACGGCGGAAATACAAATGAAATATGGCTACAAAATAATCTATATTTTAAATACAAGTCTACAAATGAAGTCTTTTTAACACGTTAATCGCCGCAATACAAATTCAGAAATGGGTCTCAAGGGCCAACTACGTAGAAGAAACAATAAAACATATCTAATATTGAAACGCCTATAAATAGGCAGCCAAATACGCTATCCAAGGGGTAAATGTGTTGTTGGGTATAGGAGGCCACGTGCATTAGGCAAAGCATGTAAAGTTACGCACAATGAGAAGCTACCGTGAATCACACGGCCACGAAAACTTTTCAACGTGAGATGCAAGTTAGCATCACACGGCGCTGTAAATAAAAAGATTGAAATGCACGTTAGCTTCACGTGGCGATTAACGTGTTAAATCCGTACAGTATGTGTCTTGATAATAAGTGTTTCAATGTAGTAATGTGTCCCTATTCTTTCACCATAAGCCAAACGCCAACCTTAAACAGTTGAAAACACGTCTGACTTTTTAGGTGTAGTTGCACTACAGCAGGGTAATTACGAGTGATTTTAAGGGGTCTATTTTTATTTCCCCCTATAAATGAAGAGAAGTCTAAGTTCAAAACTTGAATATTTTTTACTACTAGAGTCAAGTCATCCTTATTTTGTGACCCCCCCCCCCTCACCCCCTTAACACTGTAGAGCAGGAAGACTTCTCATGACAAAAAACAAAAAAGGAAGACCTCAGTTGGAATATATGCAACTACTGTAGGAGATACTAGATGCACGACATAGAGAAAAATGAAAAGGAAATGGGCAAATGGGAAAGAGTGGAATGCTGCGACTAACCTACCAGCAGGTTAAAGACCATACGAGGAACTTGTACCTTATACAACTTATGACTAACTTAAATTCTACTGTGTATGTCTTGTTTTTGCTTGTTCTTATCCTTTTGCAGGTTCTATTAAATCTTCTAGTTTTTATTTGTTTTTTGGTATAATCCCAATTTACTGGTTTTTCTTTCTCTATTATGACATTACATGTTGATAGTACCATGTCTGTTGTTTCTTGACTTGTTTTAAAATTGGTCTCTGATTTATTCACTGTTAAGTGAGTTAACTTTAACCTTTTTGATATCTTAATTTATTCCATATCTTTTATAAGATTTTTTCCTACTGATGCTATCAGCTGTATTAGATTAGTAATGTGTTGTATTGTCCATATTGGGGTGAAATTTACTCTGACAGTCTTCAATTTCTGTTTTCGTATATTTCATTATTTGTTGCCTTACAAAACAAAATACTTGTTTGTTTACAGATTATATGTATTCCTGTAAACTGTTGGCTTTTTATTACCATTGGTGTTTGCATTTGTAAGTACATTTCAGGTTTCAACGACCTCACCCCAACAATATTAGTTTACCCTTAGCTGCACTGACGATGTGAATAAAGCCTCATAGCTCACAGACTGGATAAGCTAGCAAACCAGGGCATTGTAACGTAATAATTCAGTAGGTGTAGGGCTAGGCAAAAGGCCGTGTTACAAATCACAAAAAGATTTTCAATAATAGTAGGTCTCCAATGAACAATTGAAGAATAAAGCTTTGAAAATATAGCAAAATAAACTCACGATATAGCAGTGTTATAGTTCACTATTTGATAGTTGTGTTTGTATTCACGCCCTACTATCTGCAAGATGTGAGCTAAAGTATTTTACCGTTCGGCTATCCTCTCTCATATTTACAACTGGATTATAATAAATGGTTAATTACAATTACGACAAAGTCTGCAATTTTCTTGCAATTTTTGGAATCTTTTTCAAAATTTGAACAAAATAAGTATAATTACGAAAAATGCACGGTACAATTTATAACATAAAGATGGTCATGTTAAAAACCTAATGATTCTTTTCATTAATAAAATAAATAAACAGTGGCAAGTGACAAAACAAATCATAATGGAATAAAATTTCAAAAAATATTTGTGAAGTAATAAAAAAATTGGAGAGAAATATAAATGTCAAATTTTTTAAATATTTGCTGAGTGTACCTGAAAATTACAGCTTTTTTGGGAATGTACTTTGGATCTAGTGATTTCTAGTAATATTTAAAGTTAGGTTATGTTACATGTGTCAAAAGTTTTTCCTTGTAATAATTAAATATAGCCTCTTTTCCCTTTTCAATAATAAAACCCTCTTTCGTTTCTGTTCCGTTGCAATTGAAGTGTATCTATACACAAAAAGATTTTTTTTTTTACAAGAAAGTGGACAAGTCAAGTTTTTAAATTTCAAAAATGTCAGTGCTGCCAAAATCAGCTAGCAGAAGTTCCAAGACAGAATTTAAACAAGGTACCAACTTCACAGCTTTTGACAGTTCATCAGTTTTGTGAATGGATAGTACAGTAATTATAATAAATTTTAAACAAGATACACAAATAGCCAGATCCCATCAAAACAGGATACAAATATGTATTTTTATTACACATGCAGCTTACGTTTCACAATAAGTGACGATTTTGTTTATTATTTAAAGGGGAGACAAGACAACCATATAAATAACAACAAAGCTATGTAGTTAGTAAGCTAACTGAGTTGCTTATAAACCGACTAACCGTTTCTGTTAAATGCGGTTGACACTGCGACTTCAAGTGTGCAAGCCTGTCCTGGAAGTCGTCGTAAGTAGCACCGACAGTTCGCCGAAGCCACTGAAACGTCTCGTCCACATTCCACTTCACGACCTTTCTGCTTTCGGCTTCTGCGTTCCGAGATTCCATGATTTTCTTAGCCGCTTCTGCGTACCTCGACAACTGCTTCCTGGCATCCCCGGTAAATTTCGGCCGAATTAGCTTTATTGGTATGTCGTTCATTATCTCTTTATACATCGACAGCGATATTTCGGGATAGCAATTACTGGGTAGTAGTGGATCTATACCTGAAAAAATTAAACTTTGATTAAGCAATTCATGTGATAATTGCATACTAAAGTATGTGTATTTAGTAGGGATATATTTTTAAGATCCCTTTTTTTATTCTCGTAGTAACACTATCGATTGGTTCATAGTTTGTTTACTTTAAACGTGACAGCATTAAATACAATATATACATTATACACAAAGTATAGTATGGTGACATATGATATACATTCTGGTTGATATAAACAAATTTAAGTTTTCATATTGTAAACGTGGCTTTTAAAAATTTATATTTTGAGGTTATATAACATGACACCGATGCAGAGTAGTTTAATTGTCTAGTGGTTGGTGTATGATCTTTTCTTTTTGCTTCAACAGATTGGGTATGTAGTACTAGTAGTAGTTACTAGGAAGCCTCAATTTTTATTCACATTCACATCAATTAATTTCTTCCAAAAAGGATATGCTCAAATAAATTCACCTGCGAACAATTAAAATGATCAGGTATAGTAGGTTATTCCTCTATTAAGCTGGATCAGCAATTTTGGCTTCAACGTATTTCAAAATTTTTCTTTTGGATAGCAAACGTAATTTAGAAGAATATGAGTTCACCTTCAGGACAAGATGCATACGAAAATCTTTTCGACGGTGATCCCAAATACACACCAGTTTTCAAAGTGCATCATTCTCAAATATCTAATGTGCTTGTTAGGACCTAAGGACCTAAGAAATATAAAAAGGCAAGGATGAAAGCAAAACCAGTTTACAGAAGAAAGAACTGAACATACAATAAGGACGCTAAACAACATACAGAACCTATATAAAAGTAGACAAGTCAGAGAATGTTATCAAATTATAAATAAGATCGAAGGAGGCTACCAAGCAAGAGCTACTGTAATCAAGGATAAAGAAAGAAAGCTTGTTTGGGACAAGAATAGAATATTAGAAAGTCGGATAGAATATTTTTCAAAACATTTAAATCGAAGACTACAAGAACCACAACAAGAAGATAATGGTAATGATGAAGATGAAGATGACGATCCATTAGTGGAAGAACCAACACTAGAATAAACAACAAATGCAATTAAAAAACTAACGAACAACAAAGTACCCGGATCAGATGTGAAAGAAGGGGGAGAGACATTGCACAAGAAGATATACAAACTAATAAAAACATCTGGAAAGGGGAGAGAATACCACATGAATTTAAGATTAGTAGGTACACTGTGCCTCATATATAAAAAAAGGGGATAAACTTGAATGCAGTAATTACCGAGGGTGTGACATACAAGATACTGGCGACATTAATAAATAAAAGATTAAAACCGTACTATGAGAACACAATAAGCCAAAACAAAACAGCATTCAGGAAAAGAAGATCAACACTTGACCAGATATTTATTTTAAAAAAGATAGAGAAAACATGGGAATTCAACATCGACATTTACCTAATATTTGTAGATTTGCAACAAGCCTATGATAGTGTAACGTACCAAGATAATTGGCCTAAAAACGCCTGTCGTGCAAGGGACGGTCATAAACTCAAACTTGACACTAAGTGCAGTTCTAAATCTGTAAACGTCAGTGCTATCTAAAACGTGAGTGATGAATGGCCTGTAAACGTCAGCGCTACATATGCAAACCAAAAAATGTTCGCGAAGTGTAGTTTAGAAAGCATCTATTATGTGCGTGCAGCTAAAGTCATCTTTTATCCAAATGTGATTTGTGTTGTCATGCAAACAATGCAGACTAACTTGTCAAAAACGTCAAAGTGCAAATTCAAAAACAGCAGGATGGATGTCACAAACGTAGAGACACCAGACGACAAAAGGAAGGGTTGCGTAAATATCCTTGTGACCCAAAAACAAACAGTGACCAACCCTGGTCACAATACAGTCATAAATTCTGGAATATGAAAGAAACACACGCAATGGGCAGACTCCTTTTATTAGAGGAAGTCATCCCAAACTTTCGTGTCACAATAGGGCGAAGGATCGGTTGGACAATACTATTGTATTCGAAACATTCAAACGCTTGTTAAGAGCCATTTACACAAACAAGAATTTCTGGGACAGAGACGTTACCAGTCCAGTTAGAAGTAAATTGTACGACCGTTTACACAAACAAGTTTTTCTAGTAAATTCACTTGTAGTTGGCTGTCATGCAGTCATACCAATCTATTTAAAATTAATTAGAAACATAACCTCAAACAATAGGTCTATCCTGTGGGCTAGCATAGTTTCTTTTCGTAGTTTTCATACAATTGTATCAGTAATTGAATTTCTTCTCTTTTCCACTGCCGCATTTTTAACATAAATATGTCTTTGAGACAAGAACAAAACTTAAAATCATGTAACAAAGTTGTGTTTACTAACACAACGAAGAGGTTATGTTTACGAATTGGCACAGGTTGGTATTACGGATTTGCGAAAAATGCGCTTGCGCGAAGGCGGAACTTTTAACAAAAACTTGTAGAAAGTAGCACATGTTCCAGTTTGCCGGTAAAAGTTTTCTTGTAGGAACGGACTTGTAAAACATTGTTTGTCTCTTTCTAATACGCGTGAATGTTAGACAGAGAAAACTTGTAACGTCACTGTACCAGAAATTCTTGTTCGTGTAAATGGCTCTTTATATAAACTCAAGTAGTCTAGTTTTCCAGATCAGTTTTGTCCCAGATCAGTCTTGATCACATCACTCGCGCTTGTACGACTCACACGCATTTTGCTGAGTCAGTAACGAAAACAGGGCTACTTACAATTTGAATTTGTATTTGTGTACTATTAACGGATGTGTATTTGTTTATGTGATTTAATAAAAATAAAGGAGGGTTATTGTTTTCCACAAACATGTGTATTTTACTGAACTAAATTCTACAGTAAAAATTACTAGGCACTGTATAACACTAGAATTTAGAATCCCTAGGAGGAAACATAAATTCAGGTTCCAGAAAGTAATCCACAATATAGACATAGACCCATAAATCTAAACAAATGCTGATATATGCGGATGACATTAACATTATGGGAAGATCAATACTAAGTGTAGGAGAGGTGTTTAAGAAGCTGGATGAAGAAGGGTGAAAAATAGGGCCAGTTATCAATGAACATAAAACTAAAGTTGCAGCAGTGACTAAAAACCAACAGGAACAAGGAACAAGAATAAGAGGCTGACCACGTTAAAGGTGGAGCAATGCAGTGAAAGAAAATGCCAAAACCATCCTACAAATAAACAACCTGAAAAAATTGGATATGTGACAAAAGAAGTTAGGGGAGGCCAAGGTCTGATATGGACTGTAGCACCGCTGCGTAAGTAAGTAAACGTATTTCAAAATGTTAAATTACTTTTAGGTGGTGAATGTAGTTTAGAAGAATGGAAGTTCACCTTTAGAACAAGATGCATACGAAAATTTTTCGGATGCTGACCCCGATACAAACCAGATAAAGATAAGAAATATAATTTAAAAAATAGATTTTATCTACTTTGATGTCACAATATGGTTATTATAACACCGAAAACAGTGCTACCATGGAGTCCATTATAACACTGTTTTTGGTAACTATTTGTTTTATAAGATTGGTCACATTTGCTTTCACATGCTCATAACACGACAAATGTCAGATGTCAAATACATAACCACAATCTCTGAACTGTATTATTCTAATCAAATATAACTTAAGCTGAAAGTACTTTTTAACGAATTCATTAAATATAATTATTGTTCTAGGTAACACACTATTTGAACAACACACGAATCAAAAAGCTTGCACCAAATTTAAACTAATTCAAAGGTCAGAACAACGAAATTGATACTTTGTCCAACAGATGGCAACTGTCAAATGTCACTTGACAATGTTGCCATCATCAAAAATACCTAGATTGCAATGCAATATTTTTAGTATCTGAAATTTAGAATTTCTATAAAATCAGCAACTCAAAGTAGATAAAATAGTATATTATACTCGTTTAATAAGAGGCATTGTAGCACTTGTGCTACAATGGGCCCTCTTATGAAACTCGTATAATAATACACTATTTCAACCTGCAACAGTTTCAAGTATCTGATGTGCATGTTAGAAGTAAGCAAGAACCAGAACTGTCTCAAAAACAAAAAATTTCAAGTATTTAGTGTCACAAAAAATGTATCTGCACATCACAAAATCAAGTAGCATCCACTATCACAAGTTCTGTAGTAGCTTTTACTAGTAATAGTAGTACTGCCATTATTACTAATGTGCTCTTGTTTACAAGCAAATCTAGTGATATTGCTAAAAATTATATTTGAAAAAAACTTAAGAACTCAATCATTCTAAATTGAATTTTTCCAAGCTCATAACATTCACACCGATGGTAAAAATGTTGAAGCAACTTGTCACATTTGTCTTCGAAAAACTACGATAATTAAAGGATTGGAAACATTACAATGAATTTTCTTGTTGCCAGCATGGTCGAATGGTTAGGGAGCTCAGGCTGTGGTGCCACAATACGGGGTTCAATCCCCACATCTGGCAATTGGCGAGCGGCTCACCCAGTCGCTTTAAAAATTGGGTACTTAAACCACACCTGTAGAAGTAGGAAAAGTAAGGCAGTCTTCGAAGGCGTGATGCTAACCACATCACCCAGTACGCCGTTAACAGTGTGCCAGATGGACTGGGTTTCAGAAAGAGATATTTCAGTGGCCCTGACTTGCCTTGTCTCAGGCCATGTTCCTACATGGAATAAAGTGCCCGAACTTTACATTTATAACGAATTCTCAGGTCATTTTGCTAAATATGAAGTTTATGAAAGCACAAAGAAAAAAGAAGATTGCAACACAGACAAAGGAAATCATTCTTTTAATACAAAAAAGTAACAGAAGATTGAAAATTTTACTAACTCTGGTACTTTAGCTATTTCACATGCCCAGTTTAATAAAGAGGACCTCGATAGCCGAGCGGTCCTGCCGCTCGCAATCGAGTTCACAGTGAGAACTCGAGCGCTCGGTAGAGAGTTTGACTCCGAGTCGGGGCGCTCCGGTTCTCACTTATGCAAGGCACGATAGATTAAGTGACGCCCCCATGCCCTGATGTAATGCGAAAAAAATTGTTCCAGGTCGGAACCGTAGAAGAGCTTAGGGAAGGAAATAAAGCCCAGTTTGATAAAAAAATTGTTAACTTTTTGGTTAACTCAATGTCATCTATAACCATGGCTAAAAATGAAAGTTTTAAAAAATTGTTTGAAGGTATAAATCAATCGCTGAATGCAGAAAGGGTACAAGTCACGTTTTTTGGTATATTGATATTTTTATGTAAATTGCCACTTCTAGCCATTCTTCATCGTTGGACGCAGGAAGGGTACACATAAAGTAAACGAAATAGTAGATTATGCAATGAGGGAGAGAAATGCATTATTTGTGACTCGAGGCGAAGCCCGAGAGTCACATAGCACTGAAGCAAAATAGCAGTCTTTCCGAATTGCGTATACTATTTTTTCCACGTTGCAGGAAGATTTAAAACTACAAACCTGTTTTTTTTAAACAAATTTATTGACATTTTTACATTTTAAACTTGGTGGCACTGTACGTCTATGTCAAATTTGAGGTTATCAGGTTAGGTTTTGCATTAATTTTGACACAGACTGACGCAAAACCTAACCTGCTAACCTAAAATTTGATATAATTGTTGCTTCAGTCATAATGAAAACTCCCTAGGGAAATTTTTGTCTTATTTTGTCTCTAGGGAGTAAATGCTTTACTTCTGTCATAATTTTGATGCTATAGAAACGGACTTCTACTTCCGGTCGTGGAAAAATAATTACTTTCAGTATCTTCTTCTTCTTCTTCTGATGGGGCTTGCTGTAAGCTGCACTGAGACCTATTGGTCCATTGTGCTCCCACCTAATTTGTTATGGGTCTCGTTCGAAGAGGCCGGTTTCCAACGCGAAGGAAAGAATCCTACCCATAGGAACGTCCCTTATTGCCTGGGGTTCCACCAGGCCGGCTCCAAAATGTTTATGTCGCAGTGTTAGGAGAGCCACACATTGACATAAAACATGAATTGAGGTTTCTTCCTCCAACTGGCACTTTCTGCAGGTGGCATCATTTACGATTCCAATTGTGAATAAGTGCTTCTGTAAGTGACCGTGTCCTGTTAGTAAACCAGTCACGATCCTAATGTTTTTCCTGCTCATTGACAGGAGAGTAAAGGTGTTGGTAGGCGACATTTTCCCGATGAGGAGTTTTGCCTGACGTAGCCTTGGTACCGAGGCCCAGTTGGCGCTGGATTGGTTACTTAACCAGCGCTCAACTTGTCGCTTTGCGGTAGCACGGGTAATTCCTAAAGCCGGCTCAGGGCCGATGAGCGGCTCTTGAGAACCTCTTCTGGCTAGAGCGTCAGCTTCTTCGTTACCCTCTATTTCACTATGGCCTGGTACCCATAGTAGTTTCACCCAGTTTGTTGTACCGAGTCTGTTCAGTGTCTGGCAACATTCCAGAACCAACCTGGAGTTGATTCTGGGTGAACTCAATGCTCTTAGTGCTGCCTGACTGTCTGTGCAGATGTAAATATGCAGATTGGAATAACCTCTTTGAAGGTTCTCCTGAGCACAGGTTAGGATGGCAAATACCTCCGCCTGGAATACAGTGGCATGTTTTCCTAGGGCAACGGTAAGTTTGACCCTCGGCCTACAGCCGTAGATGCCAGCACCAGATCCCCCCGCCATCCTGGAGCCGTCTGTGTACCAAACAAGTCCCCTTGGAGTGAGAAGGCGCTGTTGCTGACACCAATCGTTCCTATCAGGGATGAGTACCTGAAAAGCTTTATAGAACATGTAAAGCGGAACCATGAAGTCGCTCCTTGTGAGAAGTTCTGGGACCTTCTCAAAATGTTGGATGATCCCTGAGTGTCCCACTTGTTCCCCTTTCATGGCCCACATCTGGCCTTGGCTTAGTCTGTAGGCTGATTTCCTGGCCTCCGCCTCAATCACTAGGTGGAGGGGCGGAAGCCCCAGAAGCACCTCCAGAGCTGCCGTAGGAGCAGTGCGCATTGCTCCAGTTATGCCTAAACAAGCCAATCTCTGTAGTCTGTTGAGGCTGTTTCTGATTGTTGCCTTGCTGGTTGCTGGCCACCAAACAAGAGCAGCATATGTTATTATTGGTCTTGTAACCACCGTGTATAGCCATTTGGTGACACGGGGCTTGAGACCCCAGCTGGTTCCAAAGCTCCGTCTACATCTCCACAGAGAAGCAGTGGCCCTTTGAATTTGTCTCTCTACATGAGTCCTCCAGTTCAGCTTTGAATCCAGGATAACTCCAAGATATCTGACCGATTCGGAGGGCTGGAGAGCTTTTCCGAAGATTGTGGGCTGTCTGAGACCCTCGATTCTCCTTCTTTTGGTGAAGATGACAAGTTCTGCCTTGGTAGGATTAATCCTGAGCCCTTGCCTTACACACCAGTTTTGTACAGTAATAAGGGCTCCTTGTATGATCCCACTTACTGTGCCAGCAAACTTTCCCATTGCTAATATTGCAAGGTCATCAGCGTAACCTAGCACAAAGATGCCTTTTGCAGAGAGCTCCCTTAGTAGCCCGTCCACGACCAGACACCATAACATTGGAGACAGGACTCCACCCTGAGGACAGCCCCTAGTGACCGTCGCTCTTATGGAGAACTCGTCTGCTGAAACGATTACCTGTCGGCCCGACAGCATAGAACCGATCCATCTTATCAACGAGGGTTCGATCCCGTGCCTTTCGGCCGCTACACAGATAGAATCGAAGGAGGTATTATCAAACGCCCCTTCTATATCTAAGAATGCACCGAGCGAAAGCTCTTTGTGGTGCAGGGTTTTCTCTATCTTTGAAACGATCGCATGGAGTGCCGTCTCAACTGACTTGCCTTGTTGGTAGGCGTGCTGAGATGGGTGCAGCGGAAAAGCCACCAATGCTCCATCCTTAATATACCTTTCAATCAGTCTCTCCTGCACCTTTAGCAGGAAAGAAGTCAGGCTGATAGGTCTAAAGTCCTTTGCGGTATCATGCATTGCATGTCCCGCTTTGGGTAGGAAAATTACTTTGACCGTCCTCCAGGGCACAGGAATGTGTCCTAGGGCCAGGCTAGTACGAAAAATGTGATATAGGGGCCGTAACAGCACCTCCAATCCATGCTGTAGCAGAGCCGGAAAAATTCCGTCAGCACCAGCGCTCTTATATGGTTCAAAGGTGAACAGTGCCCACTTCAAACGATCTAGACTCACTACCTTTGAGGCCGTCTTCCAGTCCATCGCGGTGTGCGCGATGCGTGGGGGCCTCTCAGGTGGAGCTTCAGTATCACTGAGTGCAGAAAAGGTTTAAGTTAGTGACTTGTATCCTTTTTCCAGTCAATTTTTGTTCAGCGTATCGGGGCGCTGCATACTGTATGGCATCTTATCAGCTGTTTTGGTTAGTTGTTCTCAAACAATGGTGAAGTCAAATAGCAGAAAGCATAAAAAGTGTTGTTAATTGTGATGAATATAAAAGGAACATACTAAACATCGCTCACGAGTGCCAGACATAGAGGAAAATGTGCATAATACCACCTAATTTTACGTTTTAGGGGCAAATTAAAGGAAAATTATTTGCAAGAAGACATTTTTGAATCTTCACTCTATAAGTACCGGGTGACTATAAATGATTGTGATTTTTTTTCTTAGGTTGGCATTGTTTATGTTGGTGGCACTGTAAGTCTATGTCAAGTTCGAGGTTCACAGGTTAGGTTGTGCGTCATTCTGTGTCAAAACTGACGCAAAACTTAACCTGCTAACCTCGAATTTGACATAGGCTTACAGTGCCACCAACATAAACAGTGCCAACCTAAGAAAAAAAATCACAATCATTTATAGTCACTCGGTAATAAAAGATTACACGCCGGCGTTACTCCTATATATAAAAGAGAAAAACAGGCCAGCACTAATACTATGGTTGCCACAGAAAAGATATGCATTGATGAGCATATTGGTTCATATTAGGGATGTCGTACCCGGTCTAAAATCAAACCCGGGTACCCGAAGATTTTACATTTTGCCTTATTATCTTTGGCGAATGAAAATATTTCCATACAGACGATTTTTTTGATGACATTGTTTTCTTATTTGTTTGTACTTTTGTACTTTCATACAATGTTCAAGCACTACGCTCTACGCATTTTAACGCCGCGAGTTTTAAACTGAACTAATTTGAAATAGTACCTACTCGCCAATTCAAACTGCAAGTCTGTCGTCGTAAATAACTTCACACTTCCAAGTGCTATCAAATTCAAGTACGTAACTTTTTATCCTAAATTGGTAGTAGCATCAACATCACACAGAACATTTATGTTACTTCAACACATATTGACGCGATTTAATGGTACTATTGACGGGTCGAATATTTCCATGAAGCGGATTTATTGCCTTATATTATTATTATTAATGCCTTTATTATTTTTTTCTTTAACTACAAAAAAACATTTACTTATACATATCTGAGGCGAAGTTCAGCTTAGGTGCCTTGTCAGCGCCCGCTGCTCTTCCACTTAACCCCTTTTCGCGCAATATTTGTGACATACAGAATTATTAGTAGAAGTGAATTGAATAATATAATTACAAGAAATTTTTTAAAAAATCAACAAAAAAAAACACCAGTTCCTTCAACAGAAGTAAAAAAAAACAGAACAAAATGGCTGTTGTAACTGCAGATAGGACATTACGCATTCAGACAGGATGTAACGCGCTTTGATGGAGTTTCATTTTCAGTAACTTACTTTTAAAATGTTTAATATCAGAAGATTTGAGATCCAAGGGTAGCGAATTATATTTATTAACAATTTGGTATGTAAACGACCGCTTAAACATCTCGGTACGTTGAATAGGTGGGGTCAATAATCCCTTAAATCTCAAATTTAAAGTATGAACATCTGTACGATGAATACATTTATTGTAGAGATAGTTCGGCTTTTTATTTAAAATAATTTTGTGATATAAACATACAGCATGCATCAACCTGCGATTTGACATATTTAACCAACGAATATCAAGCAGTTTGTGAGAGATATGGTCGAACTTACGTATTCCAAATATTAACCTTAAGCAGGTATTCTGTAGTCTTTGAATTTTTTCAGAGTCGGCGTAAGATAAACAAGGACCATATACAGAGTCACAATAATTAAGTTTAGATAGAACTAATGATTCACATAAAATTTTTCGGAGTTCCCGACTTAAGATAGACCGATTTTGATAAAGCAATCGTAGGACGTTAAAACCACTGCTGATACATTTATTAATGTGTGACGAAAATCGTAACTTCATCAATTATTAAGCCCAAGTTTTTTGTTTCTCTAGCTAATTTAAGATCAGTACCGTCAACATTAATTTTAATTTGAGATTCTATAAACACTGTCCATTTTTTTACAAAATAACATTAATTCGATTTGCTAGGATTTAGTATTAATGCATGTAACCTTGCAATATCTAAAAGAGATTTTAAGTCTTCATTTATTTCCTCACAACTCAGGAATAGAAATGTTTATATACCTGCATATCAACAGCATATAAATGAGGAGAGAAATATTTAAAACAACAGACAAAGCGTGATGTATATAAAGAAAAGAGTAAGGGCCCTAAGATCGAGCCTTGAGGTACTCCTACTGTGACATCTACAAATTCAAAGATGTTATTTTTGTAAAAAACCGCTTGGCATCTGTTAATCAGGTAATCAAACAAGAGTGAAATTGCATTCGGTTCTAAATCAAAATGAGAGAGAATATATAGTAACACGGAATGATTGATTGTATCAAATGCATTAGAAAAATCGAGTAAAACTAGAATAGTTGCCATTTCACGATCAAGTGCCCTGAAGATGTCATCAGTTATTGTAAGAAGAGCACTACTGCAGCTATAACCCATTCTAAAACCCAATTGAACCTCCGGTAGGATATTTAATTCAATATATATTTACGTAATTGCGTATCCATGATTTTTTCGATAATATTTGAAAAAGCTGGTAATATGCTAATAGGATGAAACAAGAATCAACATTATGTGGTATGCGATGGATTGATTCTTGTTATTGCTGCATTGTTGTGTTTTTCTAAAACGTATTCTTATTGTTTTTAAGTTTTTATTAACTTCTCCGAAAAGGGCTGACATTCTGGACATTACATAATTTACTAGTTGGGTATCCGGGTCCTGAAAATATACGCGGGTTGACTATTACCCGGGTCGGCCCGGGTATCCGCCGACATCCCTACTTCATATCCCATTAAAACATCTCACTATTCGTGAACAGAATATCATTATCGTAACTCAGAATTAACGGTAAGAACTATGTATTCAATGTTTAAGGAAAACTATTCAGACTCAAAAATTAAGTATGAATACTACAATAAAGTTTTTAGGAAGATTTTAATCTAAAGTTTGATAGGCAGCAGGTGGATACTTGTTGCATGTGCGAGCCTCTCAATAAAAATAAAAAGTAAAGAGTTAAATGCAAATGCTAAAAGGGTGGCTGCTGCTGAAATGCTTGTGCATAAGAGGCGCAGTAAAAAAATTTATACTGCGTTGTAAGAGGCGGCAAAAAAGTGTAAAGAAACTAACAATGTTTCATTTGACCACATGGAAAATTTGCAACTGCCAAAAGTTTCTGTGCAAGATTTGTTTTGTTTAAGACAGTTAACAGTCAGTGTTTTTTAAATCCACATGTTTATTTTATCTATCATGATAGTTCTGCTAGAAAAGGCCCAAATGAAGTATGTTCGTTTCTTTATCAGTATAATAAGGAATACGAGCCTCGTCTCACAGAATTTGGCCCAATCACTTAAAAATTGCAATTATGATTTTTTCTGAAGAGATAATAGAACTATGAACCGTGTTGTTAATTTTTACTTCTACTATTACTTTTTTAATAATTAATATTAAAACAAAAAACTTTTGTTGCGTAGAACCCAAAATTCCAGGAGGTGTTCCTATTTAGATTATTACCTCTCATTTCAACTAATTCTACAATCCCGATAGTTGAACTATGAAAACAGTCTAAAGATGTTTGATGTTTCTAAATGTGTAAGTAACATCTGTTGAAAGTGGTCCGTGGAAAGTCGGTAACAAGAGATACTCGTAAAATAATAATTTCTCTGTCAAAAGATGGAAAATCTGGGGCAAAAATAAGTGCAATTGTGAAGTTATATACTGTTCATAACATTATTCGTCTGTATACAACTACCGCTTTCATTGATGAAAAGCCTAACATTTGAAAAAAAATCGCATAACTGACATTAATAAAAGAGCTTTAAGAATAATAAAGCAAAATAGGCTTTCTTATTTTGGTGAACTCAGTGTGTTACGGAATAATGCAATTGGAAGAAGTTTTTCAAGGGCCACTTGTGACAGGGCAGCAAAATAACTTGATTTTTATTCAATTAATTTTCATCTAAGTACATAATTATTTTGCAGGCAAAAGAAAAACCTTTGTTAACGGTACAACAAAAGAATAATAGGATGCGGTGGGCAAAACATCATAGAAATCAGTGTCAAGATCAATGGAATGCAGTATATTGAAGCGACGAATCCAGATTTGAAGTCTGCGTAGGTGATAAGTCGCAGTAGGGTTATCAGTACTAAAGATGAGCCATACCACAATGATTGTTTAAAGATGAAAGTTTGGGGATCCATTTTGGTAAAGAGAGTAAGCAGACTTCACTTTGTAAGGGGTTTTCCAATAGCGGCGATAGAACTTTAAAAACTGATGGTAGTCACCTTTGAATAGCGGAGCTGTAAATTTTTTGATAGTTGTGTTCGGTCAACTTTGGCAAATCACCATGGAACGTTATACGCTTCAACAATGTAGAGAAATAAGTCGTATTCATTACCCAAGTTTGCTTTCTGTTCGAACAACGTGGTTTCTCAAACCTCAACTTGGCGAATTTTTGGTAAAGACTTAGGTCTTATCTCTACAAGGTTTAATTGACCCAAGAACTGAAACCAAATAGAGTCGACAATTCGCTGATTGGGCCACAGAGCCAGGGTTGGCATGATTTTCCCCAGCCCGAAAAAACCCAGTGGGTAAAATCCACCTGAAAAAAACCCGCAGGTTTTATACTAAATCTGGGTTTCTTCAAAATTGACAAAAAAGTATTCTAAAGCTGTAAGTGGTATAAAATCTTCCATTAATAGTAATTTCAATAATTTTACTTTGTTTTACTTCGTAAAATAAAGTACAGTAAATCACGACTTTTTCAAACTAGTGATTTTTGCGGTTTTTGAAGTGGTGTCTGTTAGTCATCTAATGGATCAGCCTGAAAATGCATCTCACCTTTCCGAAATAAATTCAGAGGGCCTACTGATTTTTGGTTAAAATGAGGCAACCGGAATTGGCACTTAACTCTTGGTTTTTCCGTTTTGTGGAGAAATTTTAAAATGGTTTAATAAAAATTAAGTTTCATAGAACAGGTTCATATATTATGCAATTATTTACAATTTTCGTTTGAACAGTTGTTTTGTAGAAAGTATAGTTTTTGGAAAAATTGCAAAACTGCATTTCTACAAAGATTTCCTCGAACGCAAAAATTAATAATAGGAAAATATATATTTTTTCTCAACCATATACGTAATAAGGTCATTACCACCTTTTAAAAAATTGGAAAATGAGCCATTACCAATATTTACTTACCACCCCGGGCAGGAAATAGGTTACCATGACAGCAGATGGAAAGTACTCATTTCTCGACCGCTGTCATGGCAACAGAACCCCTTACTGTAGAACACAATTTGATAAACCTACTTTAAAGTATACATATAACCCCATTTAAATGCTTTACATGTTTAAGGAGTGCTGATTTGCATATTTAAAGGTAAATTACAAATTACCCAAGTATCTACCGTTTACCTAAAAATAATTAATATCCATTCAGATTTTTATATAGGATACCTACCTAAATAAAAAAAACAGTGAATTTATCTAAAACCCAAAAAAACCCAGTGGGCAGATAATTTCCAAAAAAAAAAAACCGGGGTTTTTGCCAACCCTGCAAGGACCCCATCTTTAGCGACGGAGCCTATTTGTGGTTAATAGATTCGTAAACAAGTATGTGTTGTTGAAGTGTATAACATTTCATGATGATTTGCCAAAGTTCACTGGAAGCAACTATACAAAAATTGAAGGCTCAACCATTTCAAGGTAACTACAATCGGTTTTAAAGTTATATCACCATTATTGGAAAATCCTAGAAGGAAAAATCAGTGCCGAGAAGTACATTGGAATGTTACAGACCATCTTGAGCCTACAATTGAAAAATGAAGCATGATGGAGCTGCGTATCATGCAGCTAAAAAAGTTAAAGAGTGGTTCATGGAAAATGAAATCCCCCTAATAAGATGGACATCTAGTAGTACAGACCTATCACCAATTGAAACACTATGGCATATCATGAAAAAAAGTTACATCCTGCGGGAACGTTACCAGAATTGCAATCGCGCCTTCAAGATATCTGGGTCAGTTTTACCGCAGATGAATGTCAGGACCTGGTTAATACTACACCCAAACGTATAGAGGCTGTTTTAAAAAGAAAATATGACGTCACTAAATGGTAAAACTGAATTTGTGCGATCCTGTAATCTTAGCTAATTTAGCTTGAAATGCAGTTTGCACTTTAAAACAGCTAAAATAGGTCTCACTCGTTCAATTTTTGTTGTAATTTCATTAATTGGTTACTAATTTAATAAAAACAATAATAAATGTACTTTGTCTATTTCTTTTAGTAGGTCTTTCTACTGCTAAACAAAATTTTACTGATTGGGCCAAATTCGATGAGACGGGGCTCATATACAGTGTGGTCCATTAAGTGTGCAACAAATGGGACATATTTTTATTAGTTGTACTACCGAAATTTAAATACTGCCAAAAGTTAGTGCATGTTCGATAACCATATCAGATGCATTTAGAATGGCTCCAAGTCAAACAGCATACAGGGCCAGACAAAAAAATATGAAATTGGTGAAAGAATAAAGTCCCCTTATTTAAAAAAATATGGCAAAATTTTGTTACGAAAAGTTGTTTAGAATCAAAAGTTATCCCCAAATACAAAGTCACGGCCTCCTATTCGTACTTTTATTCATTTTTTGGAAAATTTTGTATTGGCATTTGTGAATTTGATATAAAATTGTAGGCTTTAATTGAGAGTTTTTTCATATGTAATTATTATTAGTAAAGCATTTGCCTTGTTAAAAAGAATATTTGCGAAATTCTAAAGTTCTGTTAAATATCGTTGCAACAAACATGAAGTGGACGCTTACCTAAAAATATATAAATCCAAGTAAATTTTACAAATACGCTTCAAGTTGCTAAAATTTATTTAAAAGGGATGTGGTTGTGGCTACTTTAAATACATATAAAATCAAAATAATAAAAATATGTATCATACTGTCTGATCATAGACACATTGAGTACTTCCTGGCAGATTTTGAAAAGGCAACAATAACCTATCGAAATCCCAGGAAAACTGATTGGGCTGCATACAGGGAGGAACTTCTTAGCAAGTTATCCGATGTTAAAACCCATATCCATACGCCAGCAGACATTGAGGTAATTGTGGACCAAATGAATGACGCCATACTAACCTCATATGAAAACAACTGTCCATTGAGAAAGAGACAGACCAACAGGAAGGTCATATGGTGGAATGAACACCTGGCCAACCTGAGGAAAAGAGCACGAAAACTCTTTAACAGAGCAAAAAGGAACGGAGAGTGGGGCCAACACGCCCAGGCTCTAACCGAATATAACAAAGCTCTGAGAAAAGCAAAAACAGACTCATGGAGGAGCTTCTGTGGGGACATTGAAGGCACCACAGAAACAGCACGCCTCCACAAAGTTCTGTCAAAAGACCCCTTAAATCCAGTCGGGAACATGCTAAAACCGACACAGGAATACACAACTAGTGAAAGGGAAACCCTGGAAATGCTAATTCAAGCACACTTTCCAGGAGCACTGATGGCTGATCAGGCTAACATAACATCACAGCCAGTCCCTAGCAACTTCTCAAAAAGGCCCGCGAGAGACGAGTGGAAGGTAGCTAGGGAAGTGATCAGTCACAGCAAGGTACAGTGGGCTGTAAAATCCTTCTCACCTTATAAATCACCCGGACCAGATGGAATCTTCCCCGCTCTACTGCAGCGGGGAATAGACCTTCTGGTACCGATCCTAATTAAGATCTTTCGCCTATGCCTAGCGGGAAACTACTTGCCACTGGCGTGGAGACCGATCAAGGTCGTCTTCATTCCCAAACCAGGGCGAGCATCGTACACCCTGCCAAAGGCATATAGACCGATTAGCCTAATGTCTTTCTGTCTAAAGACTATGGAAAAACTGGTAGACAGGCACATACGAGATGGGGTCTTGAAAGACAATCCCATACATCGTAGCCAATATGCATATCAACCAGGAAAATCATGTGAATCGGCACTTCACAACCTACTCAGTAGGGTAGAAATGTCGATAACCAACAAGGAAGTAGCCCTAGCTGCTTTCCTGGACATAGAGGGAGCATTTGATAATACCTCCTTCGAATCAATAATGACTGCAACCCTAAGACATGGCGTGGACGACATCACAAACAGATGGATAAAAACCATGTTAGAGGGACGCCAGATACAGGCCGATTTGGGAGAAGAATCCCTCAAGGCACGTGCTGTCAGAGGTTGTCCACAAGGGGGTGTACTATCCCCACTACTGTGGAACATGGTAGTGAACGATCTCCTGCAGACACTCAATGACGAAGGGTTCTACACCCAAGGTTATGCAGATGACATAGTCATTCTCATAAGGGGCAAGTATCCAACCATCATTGCAGCTCTCATGCAAAGGGCACTGAACATCACTCAGGCATGGTGCAATAGGGAAAACCTCAAGGTAAACCCTAGCAAAACATCTATAATACCTTTCACTAAGAAAAGAAATGTAGAGGCCTTCAACAACCTTACAATCTTTGGTGAAAGAATTCAGGTTAGCCAGGAAGTTAAATATCTGGGTATTACCCTAGATGCAAAACTAAACTGGAATGCACACCTAGACAAAATAGCAAACAAAGCAAAAATGGCCCTCATGATGGGTAGACGCATGTTTGGTAAAACATGGGGACTGAAACCAATGATGGTTCATTGGTACTACATAACAGTAGTCAGACCCGTGATATCCTATGGCACCTTGGTATGGTGGCCAAAGGTAGAACAAAAAACAGCATTTAAAAAACTATCCAGGATACAGAGACTGGCCTGTTTGTGCATCTGTGGAGTTATGAATAGCACTCCAACAGCATCTATGGAAGCTCTCTTGGGACTAACACCTCTAGACATATATCTAAAAGGGGAAGCCCAGATTGGAGCATACAGAATGAAAACCACCGGAAACTGGAACACCAACCAGGAACGGTGCGGACACAAACGGATACAGGAAGTGGGCGAAGGTAACCCCATCTTAAAAATGGGCTCAGACTACAGCCTTCCAGAGTATTCCTTTGACAAACCTTTCACTGTGAGGTACGATCGCAATGACTGGACCCAAGAAACCTCAACCCACCTGCCAAATGGGCTAGTCTGGTACACAGATGGATCCCGAACAGCAGAGGGCACGGGTGCTGGAATACATGGCGTAAGACCAAAAGAGGACATTAGTGTATCTCTTGGGACCAAAGCCACAGTCTTTCAAGCTGAAATCTTTGCTATAATGCAATGCGTCCAGGAAAATGCAAAACGCGGGTATTCCCAACAACGCATAAGCATACTTTCTGACAGTCAAGCGGCACTGAAAGCGCTTGAATCACCTCGTGTAAGCTCTGTGCTAACAAGAGAATGCTTAAATCACCTGACACTCCTAGCTGAAAAGAACACTGTTCAGCTCATTTGGGTGCCAGGGCACACAGGGATAGAGGGAAACGAAGCGGCAGACGCCCTCGCAAAAGCTGGTGCATCTACCCCATTTATAGGCCCAGAACCTGTATTTGGTATACCCAAACAAAGCATCCGAACAGCGATAGAAAAATGGACCGTTAGACAACACGCTTCTCGCTGGGATGCCACACAGGGACAAACACTGGGGAAGGAAATAATTAGAACGCCTTCTCGCAGACTAACAACCGATGTACTCCATCTAGGACGAACTCAGATCAGACGGCTGGTAGGACTAGTCACAGGACACTGCCACCTGAGAAAACACCTACACAAAATAGGCATATACAGAGGGGACATACTCTGTAGATTATGTCAGGAAGAGGAGGAGACAGCCTCACACATAATCTTCGACTGTCCAGCGTTACTCCGCAAAAGACAGCAACTTTTCGGGGGAACTCCACACGGAGCAGCTCTCACACACGAGCACCTCGTAAAACACCTCCTACAACTCGTTGAAGGTGCAGATCTATTTTAATAGGGTCAGGGGGGGCACAAAAGACCACAGAGTCGAAGTGCAAAACTGGGCTCACTACTAACCCATCTAAATCCCTGCTTTAATCAATCAATCAATCAATCAATACGGGGATAATACAAAATTTTACAAAAAAAGAATCAAAATTCGAATAGGAGGCCGTGACTTTGTATTTGAGCATAACTTTTGATTCTAAACAACTTTTCTCAATAAAATTTTGCCATATTTTTTTAAATAAGGTAACTTTATTCTTGAACGAATTTCATATTTTTTGTCCTGCCCTGTATGCTGTTTGACTTGGAGCCATTCTAAATGCATCTGATATGGTTATCAAACATGCACTAACTTTTGGCGGTATTTAAATTTCGGTTGTACGAGTAATAAAAAAATGTCCCATTTGTTGCACACTTAATGGACCACACTGTATACCTGATAGTGTGAAGGGATTGTACCTCTTCAGCAACAATTATCCTGGACAAAATAAAAATAGCACCATGATATGAATGTGTCTCTACTTGAAAGGTCCGGCAGATTTAATGAAATTCATCGATATTTTCCTATTAAAGGGCACTCATTTCAACTGTGTGACAGAGACTTTAGTCACAGGATCACCTAACGGACTCAGCGATACTCTTTGATGTTCGAGTAGCCGATTTCAGCTATGGCGGCCATATTGAAAGAGAGTAGATCAAGTGGGATATTCAATAAATTACATATGATTGCACACCACCGGCCACCTTTTAATGCACTCATGTTGATATAAATCTCATTTTTCTACTAATTTGCAATAAAACACGGTCGTAAATCGCTCCAATTGCGTTAAAATCTACTTGCTAGCAAAATGGCTACGCGCTGATTTTTAGACACCTGCCAAACAGAGAGCATCGCTTCTGAGTCTGTTAGGTGTTTATTCATATATACATCAGTATGTAGAACTTATAGTGTCTGCTAGCAAAAAACAAAAATGTATAATTCATGTGGTAGATGGAAAAGCAATAGTATACTTTAAAGACTGGTGGCCTAAAACTTACAAGAAAACTACCGTAGGCTTAGCCTGCTATGAACCTTCAATCATAGTTTTTTTTTAAGTTTGTAAATATTATCAATTATAAAAATATTTTTCAGCTAATGAAAGCTTTACCTTAGAGGGGTCATGCTATGAGCATTTGTCTCACAATTAATTTAAAAATCTTATAGCCAGGAACGTATACAATTGTTATACCTGCCCCCCACTCTAGCTGACTTTTGAAATGTGCCACGTGAGGTAGTCACACGGGTTTCATTATTAGTCGACTCTGGTGTAGGGTGTGTGGTGGTTCTCAAACACATGTTTGGATCGTGAGCAAATCTCTCGCCGCACGACCTGTGACGTTGCAGTTTTTATTTCATTCGAATAAAGTTGAGCTGGTGAGTAAATTTATTTATTATTGATTTTTTCTGTTTCAAATATGTCTGTTTAAATAATGATTAATACCAAATGTCCCTTCTGAGTCGATATTCTATTTTAGATTTCATTAAGTATGAGTCGTGGATATAAGTGGATTATGTACCGAATAGACCTTAGTTACTTATATTTTTAGTTAAAAATTGGAAAATTATCTCTGAAAGATTGCTGAGAATTGATGTTGAGAAGGAACAAAATGAGGTACAGACAATATTAGTAGCTTATGGTCCGTCGGAAAATGACGCTAAAGATGTGAAAGATATTTTTGGGAACAGATACAGGATGAGATAGACAGTACAGCAGATAGTGTAATAATTATTGGCGATCTTAACGGAAGAGTTGGGACAAGAAAAGAAAAAGATGATCATATAGACCCATACGGGGAGAGTACAAAGAACATAAATGGCCAAAGAATAATTGATTTTTGTATCATGAATGATATGCGAGTATGTCATACGTTCTTTCAGCATAAGGCAATACACCAATACACAAGAGTGAGGGATACACAAAATGTGCAATCAATTATAGATATGGTTTTAGTGCATAATAAGTATAGAAATGAAATAATGGATGTGCGAGTGAAGAGAGGGTATGAAATTGGATTTCCTTGTGGAAATAAAAATAAAAAATTGGAAACAACATGGGGCATGTAAAAATAATGATGAGGGCAGCTATAAACAGGAAAGTATTAAAGTATATAAATTACAATTGGCAAATGTCAAGAAAGAATATTGTGAAAAACTAAATGTAAAGATCGCAAGAACAAATTGGAGGGAGGAGTCGAGTATTGACGTATTATGAAGGACTTTTAGAGAAAAAGTATGAGAAACAGGAAAGGAAATATGTGGTATAACTAATGGGAGAAAAATAAAAGCTACGGCGTGGTGGAATGAAGATATTAAAATGGAAATTGGGAAGAAAAAACACTCTTGGAAAAAGTATTTAAATAACAAAAACAATAGCAACTATGAAGAGTACAAAGTACAAAGAAAACGCGTCAAAGAAATAATTAAAGAAGCTAAAATACGACAATGGGAGGAATTTGGTGAAAGAATGGAAAGAGATAGTAATGGAAATGCTAAACTACTCTATAAACTTTGAAAAATTTAAGACTAAGACGGAGTGAGAAGACTAACGGTATACGGGATGTAAATGGGAACTTATTACTAACCAATGCGCGAATTATGGAGAGATGGCAGGAACATTTTATGGAAATTTTAGAAGATGACACAAGAAAAAGAGAAATAGAAAATGAAGTAATGGAGCTAAGTGTAGTGATGGATTGCGAAGAGGAGATAACATTGGAAGAAACCCGGAATGCAATACAAAAGCTGAAGAATGGAAAAGCTGCAGGACATGATAATAATAAGGCGGAGTTGATTAAATATCTGGATGGAGAAGAACTCTTACTGCTGCTTATAATAATAAATCTGTGCCGGAATAATGGGCAAATACCTAGAGATTGGACCGTCGCAACGATACTCGCAATATACAAGAAAGGAGACAGACAAGTATGCTCTAATTATAGAGGAATATCACTACTGCCAGTCGTCAGCAAATTATATGAAATAATATTAGAGAGCGGACTGAGAGAAATTATGGAAAAAACTCTGGACGACAACCAGTGTGGTTTCAAGCCTGGCCAGGGAACAACGGATCTAATATTTACAATAAGACAGATGATAGAAAAGGCGTTTGACACTGCACCCAGAGATAAAATATGGGAAGTGTTGGAACCGAGGAATGTAGGAAATAAGCTAATACAAGCTATTAAAAGTATATATAGCTGCACGCGAAATACGGTAAGAACCCATAATAAATCATCGAGTGAGTTTGTAACCAGAAATGGTGTGAGGCAAGGGGGAGTTTTCAGCCCACTGTTGTTTGTTGTCCTAATGGATGAAATTGCTAGGTAGTGCAAGGAAAGAGTAAAGAAAACCAGAGTGGGAGTAGATAAGTTACAGCAGGTCTTTATGTCAGAGATGATATATGCGGATGACCTTGTGATAGTGGCTAGAACGGAAGGAGATATGCAATTAAATGTAAATATCTGGAATGAAAATTTTAAAGAATTCGGAATGAAGGTGAATAGTGCGAAAACTGAGCTCCTAGTGATAACAAGGAGCATGTGAATGTAAACATTAGTATGAATAATGAGATTATAAAGCAAGTAATGGACTTTAAATATTTGGGTTTGAAAATAAGTGCGAGGGGGGAGTTAGAGCCGGAAATTGAAAAGAGAGTAGCCAGTGCAACGAGATTATACCGTGCCTTAAACAACAGTTTTATTAGGAAGAGAGAAGTGAGCCTCAAAACAAAAATTAGAATATTTAAAACGATACATGAGCCGTTGCTGCTGTATGTTGGGGAAACATGGGTATTAAGTGCTCGAAACAGAAGTAAAATCCAAGCGTGTGAGATGCGATACTTACGTGCGGTAGTTGGAGTAACTACGTGTGATCGCATCAGAAATGAACTAATACGCGAACAATGTAATGTCAAACCGACATTAGAAAGACTTGAAGGGATGCGGTTAAGCTGGTTTGGGCACATGGTGAGGATGAAGGACAATAGGAAGGTGAAGGGTGTTTGGAAAATGGGAAATGATGGGAAACGAAATCGAGGAAGACCAACTAAGTCCTGGAACGATGAAACTGGGGGAATATTGGCAAAGAAAAATATGAAATGGAAACAAACAGAAAGGATGGCTCAGGATCGTAAAGAGTGGAAGCGGCTAGTGATGTCGTCCACCTCGACACCGTAAGGTAGAAGAGGAAGGAGTATGTATTAGGGATGTCGGCGGGTACCCGGGTCGACCCGGGTAATAGTAAACCCGGGTATATTTTCAGGACCCGGGTACCCGACTAGTAAATTATGTAATGTCCAGAGAGTCAGCCCTTTTCGGAGAAGATAATAAAAACTTAAAAACAATAGGAATAAGCTCTAGAAAAACAACAATGCAGCAATAACATACCACATAATGTTGATTCTTGTTTCATATAAGGCAATAAATCCGCTCCACGGAAATATTTCAACCCCTCAATAGTACCATTAAATCGCATCAGTATGGGTTGAAGTAACATAAACATCCTCTGTGTGATGTTGATGCTGCTACCAATTTCGGATAAAATAATAAGGCAAAATGTAAAATCTTCGGGTACCCGAGGGTACCCGGGTTTGATTTTAGACTGGGTACGACATCCCTATTATGTATGTATGTATTTTTAGTTAATCAAAATAAGTCAGTTTTGTATTTCAAATATATGTAGAGTTGATAGAATAAACAAAGTTGAATTATTTGATTATCAAGGTTGTGTAGTCTGATTTAGGCTAAAATGATGAAAAAAACAGAATGAGAAAAATGCTTGCGCACAACCCCTCGAGAAATGTTTCAGTGCGCAACCCCTCCAGGGTTAAATTTATGTTTTATAGTAGTAATATAATTTTTGTGAAAAGTAAAACTTTTATTAGATGCGTCGTAATTTGATAAATAATAGAGTTAAAATTGATAGCCAGCCGAACTATTAGAGACTTGGGCTCGTATATCGTAGTACGTCTAGTTAAATGATTATCTACGCTTAAAGAAAATGTTCATGCAATATAACACTTGTTTGCCGTCTTCGGCTTGCGTGAAGCGAATGTTTTCTGTTGCCTTAATAATAAAATCTCCGTGATAAAAAGCTTTAAGCTACAACAATTTGGAAAGATAAGTTTTATGAAAGCCAATCACTTCCTTTAGGTTAGATAAGAAGTTAATTATCAAACTGTTTTTAGTTTAACTCAAAAATATATACAGTGCTCTACAGCTCTACACCGCAAGGTAAAATGAGGTTATCGATAATACATATAATCCGTTCACGGCCTTTTTGGGACAGAGTTGGCTATGATCTTTTCTTTTCATGTTGGACTAACTGATTCGGTGGGGTAGCAGATGCAACTTTTTTTCTGTCACCGTCTGTTCGACATTTTCTTGCCAACACATTGCCAGATTTATTATTTTAATATTCGTAAGAAGATACATGATTTATCAAGTGTGTAAAAATAGTTTTAATTTCCGTCAAAGGAAAAGTCTAAATGCCCAAAATAATTTTGTTACAACAAAAAATTTCATTAAACCATGCTGCTTCAAATTTAAAAAGGACAGACCAGATTTAAAAGAACACGAGTTGATGTGGAGACTAGAGAATATATTTTTCGACGACTGACATCGAAAGTAGATTTTTCTCACTGTCATTTGACAACAGAAAGTTGACATTTGCCGCTGAGCGTGCGTTTTCATCATTTTGCCGCTCGCCGAGCGTTTTGGGTTTCCGCGTGAACAAAATAGGTAGCCACGTCCGAATGTTTCCTTGACAATGCCCGTCATTTGTCGAAATAATCGCGTCACATGTCTAATAGATTGCGCGAGTAATGTTAACTTGATTGTCAATTAATTTTTGCGATAAAATGAAATTTGATATTTTCCTTTAATAATATGCTCAGTCGTCGAAAAAATAGTATGTATGTTCCGAACTAAAAGTGCGCTTGCCGCTTTTGCATGATTGCTGGTTTCGACTTCGTCTCAACCAGCAATATTCATGCGCAAGCGGTAAGAATGCACTTTCAGCTCTTAACATACAATATACTATGCTGTACTAGTCGGGGAGGCAGTGAACTTTTTCGGTACTTATTTTCCCAGTTAGTATTTTGGGTTATTTTGGGTTAGTTAATGATGCTTTTTGAAGATTTGCAAGTCTGGCTATTGATTTCCGATGGGTCGAGTCACGGTAAAGGTTTAAATAATTATAAAGTAAGTACATTAGTTGGACTTATTTTCCCAATAATGAAACTTTGTGTACAAATAAACATTACCATGAAAGTCAGTAAAAAATTAGTCTGGCTGATCTCCGGATATGGAAAATGAGTCTGGCAGGGCATAAATGGGAAAAAATAAGTGATTTCAGGGTACTTATTTTCTCAGTTCGGAAACTTTGTCAGGTGAAAATATTCATTAGAACATAATAAATAATAACAGTCTGGCTGCCATTGTGCATCACCAAACCCTTGCCAGACTCATGTAAAGAAGCGCGACTAGGCGATGCAGAAGCGACCGGTGTATGAAGACCACCTGGAAAAACCCGCCTTTGTTAGTAAGAAAAAATCAAAATTTGGTCTTGCCTTCCACTACCTCTATGTACAACGTAAATATCTCAATTGTCGTAATCGCATACAAATGTCTTTTTTTTTTAAATGTGAAAAAACCGAGTTTTTGCCTGTGGTCTTCGTATAGCAACATTCATGACAAGAATATAAAACGCAATAAAATAAACAGTGTAGCCTAATAAGGCCTATAGCTCATTTTGACAGGCCTTACTAACCGCTGGCCCTGGAGTGTAAAAAAATTTGACACAATTTTGTCACTTCAACAAGTAATTGAAAGAAGTACCGACATTTGTCAACGATGTCATTATTCAACCGGACAATGAAGAAGGTAAATATTGATATTTGTACCTAATGTAAGGTACAGCTAATCAAAAATGACATAGTATGAAATTAATAAATACAGTGAAATCTCCCTTACCACACGGACATTTTGTTGGGAACCAACTTGCTTGCATTAACTTCACTAATAGAATTTTCTCTATTAAACGGACACTCTCTTAAACGGACACGGACACCACTTTTCGACAATTTTTAGACTGTGAATCTCTCTTGTACGGACACTTCAAGATGCAGGTCCAGCTTATGTCGTAAGGCGTCAAAACAATCCATAAATCCAGCATTTAATGATCATGTTGTTAAATTATAGAATTCTTTTGCAATACGGGCGGTATTGTCAACTCAAATCAGCGTTATGAGCAGAGCCGGTTTAAGGGGGGGGGGGGCTAAGGGGGCTGTAGCCCCGGGCCACCAAATTTCGGGGGCCTCAAAAAGAAGATTCGAAAGTTATAATCTAGTGCGGTTTCTAATCATTTAGATCCCTTTGTACTCGTAGCATAAATGGGAATGGGGCCTCTAAAAAAATTTAGCCCTGGGCGTCACATATCCTTAATCCGGCTCTGGCTTATGAGTGCAGGAAATTCGACACTTTCATTACCATATGCGCGCTATTATTACAAAACAATCCATGTCGCTTGATTTTAGAAGCCTGCAATTCAAAACTACTTTGCCTCTTGCGTGGGCATCCCATTATGATAAAAATAAAAATAGGAAGAATTTTTCCTGTTTGCTTTTATGGAAGGAAAGAATAAGAAAACTAGGCTCACCCCCCCCGCCCCCGCCTCCCGGCCGCCGAGTCTGCGGGTATCAAGTTACGCCGCTGTAATCAATTCGAACCAGAGGACGATTTACCCTTATCAGTAGTGGCTGAACTGTATAGAAATATCCCAGAAATCGAAGACGTCCACCCTGAAGAATTTATAAACATTGACAACGAAATAATCGTGGAAGATGATGTAACCGAAATTTCAGGTGAAACAGCTGCAGTTGATGTGCAGTTGGCAGAATTAGAAAAAGATGGCGACTTAGAAATTTGTGAGAATGTAATCAAGATCCACACGGAAGCATTAACAGTGAAAATGTTTAAATGCTTTGCTAAAGAAAGTAATGACTTAAAAGTATTCAACTGTCAAAATATTTAGAAATACATGTGGAAAGTATAATAAGCAGTCAGAAAAAACCCTTACGTCAAACGAGTATTTTAGATTTTGTAACAACTATTACATAACTTTGTTTCAATTATTTTATTATTCCTATCTGTATTGTTAGCGCGTACTTTTGCATAATGCAACTTTTTTAAACATAAAAATGGATTTTTCCCTTAAGCGGACGCCTCTAATAACCGGACAAAAACTTTGGCACCGTGCGTGTCCGTTTATGGGAGATTTCACTGTAACATCGAAAAGTAAATATTTATTTTCTCCATTTCATTCTTCGATTATCAATATTTATTCCATTTTATTCAAATTATTTACTTTTCTGACTGAAATTGTTATATCAATTTTGTGTGTTAACGTTTCCAGAGTCCTCAATCCTCCTCTTTACAACCCATATTGAAATTATAATTATGATTATGTTGAAAATTATTATTACAATTTCTTGACATTAAAATTATAAACATTACAATTATTATGATATACAAAATACGATGAGAAGTATGAAAATTAAGTTTCTTCCTTCTGATGATGGGGTCGAGTACCCTCGCAACGTTTAGGCAAAAAATTTGCATGTATCACTTAACTGGGAAAAGTTTATTATTGCAATGAAATGTTAGATATTTGTAAATAAATATTCAATGAAGAAAAACAGATCAGAAATGAATAAATTATTATTTCGGGTTTGATTTTATAAGGTTTGCAATGGTGAAAACCAATCTCCTACCAAAATCATACAAAAATGATTGATTTTGTTTGACTAACAAATCCATATTTTCATGTAGGTGATTATTATGATTATGACAGCTCTTCGTATGACAAAAATCAATTTCATGATGACGATGATGAAAATGCATCAGTATCAACTGACGACGAAAATTATTGTGATGACCTCCATGAGGAACATAACACACGAGGACAGATGCAATAATTTTAATTTCCTTGTATATATATATATATATATATATATATATTTCGGGTTATACATAATATACATGTTCATATATATTATTAAACAGCCAGTCGCTGCATCCCCGCTCCCTTTCTCCATGCCTCTCGATTCCATGCTTGATCTTCCTCTAAATTCCTTTCCCTCATTGACCTTGTATATATCAAAAATAATAAAAACTTTTTTTAATTAAATGTACTATTTACACTGTTTTTGTTACATTTTTGCACTGTCGTGAAACATTTATGTCGTTGTGTCTCTTCGCTGATATAATTAAGGTATATATTGCAATGAAGTAAGTAATTTACTAAATTAACAACTTTCACTGGCCTGGTGGAGCTTCGGTGATTCCGAATGGTTGCCATACTTTTTTTATATTTAATATTGTGATCGTATACTCTGCCAAATTGTTAGTACTACGAAATGGAAAAAAGTTCACTGCCTCCCTGACTATACGTTAAAAAATTTAATTTTGGAAAGGAAAAACAATCCAGCGTAATGTATAATAATTTACTACCTACTTACTTATTACTATTTTAGTGTTGAAATGTTATGTGGTAGATGTGAAAATCAACATGAAGTAAAATCAGCAAGCTAAGATAAGATATTTACATTTTTCACATGTTAATTTCTATAAGACCAATATTGCTCAATTTATTGCTCTACTAAACTTATTTAGCATCAGTTTGTGACGTCTTTATCCTTCCACACCAGCAAGCAAACAAGCAAGCATGCAGCAAGCATGTAAACTAAAGTGGCATATTCATATCATGTACACAATTCTTATCCAAATTGCAATAAACATTAATATTGAACGCTTTTCGTTTCTGTCAATTGTGAAATCATTTCAATTTTTCATTCTTAATTTAAACAGAGATCCGGCAACAATGTACCTATTCAGAAAATATAACCTCAAACTGAAAACAACCTAACCTAACACAAAAAGTGTCAATTTCCATTAGGGAGTTTAGTTGCAACAGAGGTTCTGCCAACAAAATTACTAGATGGTCATAGCCTCACCTGCCCTAAAAAGATCGTGAACGGCATATATACAGTGAATTTACTGTAATGCGCAATATGGTCTTGTAGTTTCCACGAGGATTTGATTGTTTACCTATTGGTTCTAAGGATACGCCACATCCACACAATGTGTAAATGCGTTTATTTTAAAATGCAATGTATGAACCATAATTTTATTGAAAAATAAGCATTACTAATAATAACAGGGAATATAGCATGTAATAACTCACATATTTGCTGTAAACTGAAGTCTTTACACCATTTGATCATAGAATACATGATTTTTGTACGTACTCACTAACGTTCCTATATTGCATTTTAAAATAAACGCATTTACACATGGTATGGGTGTGGCATATCCGCAGAAACAACATTGCGCCTTATAATAAATTCACTGTATATATGTAGTTATGGTTTATTTGAGCTTATATTAATTTGCATGATTTGGTATAATCAGATCGTTTCAGTTTCTCTCCATATACAAATTGTCCGAAATCAGTTTTGAACATCGGAAATTAATTAGTGCGACAAGAAAGACATAAACAAAATGAGTAGCAGGACAAAGATAGAATGTAATCATGGCTAGGTACATTTTTAAACTAAAATTAAGTCAATGAAACAAACAAACACTCCTGTCAAATATTTTATTTGTCAGTAAGAGTATAAAGTGAGGTTTAAATAATTAAAATAATTATGTGAATAGTAAACAATAGTATATTTAAACCTTATTTTATATTCTTAATGACAGATAAAATATTTGACAGAAGTGTTTGTTTGTTTCATTGACTTAATTTTAGTTTAAAAATTTATCTAGCCATGATTACATTCTATCTTTGTCCTGCTACTCATTTTGTTTATGTCTTCCTTGTCGCACTCGTTAATTTCCTATGTTCAAAACGAATTTCGGACAATCTGTATAATAGGTTTAATGAATGTTCTCTGTTTTAATTTAAAAAAATCATTTCTTGGTCGATTTATTCCAACTTTCATCATTCATTTTCATTCAATTCTTTACAAGATTGTATAAAAAATACATGGACAAACTTTGACTTGGGACGGTCGTTCGTTAATATTTATTTTTGATAGAATTGTAAATAGTAATTGTAATCTAAACATCAGTAAAATCGATTACAAATTACATTTTGGGCATATGGCCTGCAAATTAAACCCACAAAAGCAGTTGGAAATACAGCAAACCTAACTAGAGGTGTAGAACCTTGTTACACAAAAGTTAAACACCCTTTGGAGAGATGAGAGAGCTAAGGACAAACACAACTAGATGGAAAATATTTATTGACTCCCTATTTGCCTGAAGGCCTAATAATTAATACACTTATTCATTCATTCATTTAATTGAAAATCTCAATTTCACACTCAAATTATAAAATTGTTGGTTATAGCTATTTTTAAATTACGTAAATTCAACTTTTTTGAAAAACAAAAACTAAAAACACCCGATAAGCTGCACATGTCTCATAATTCAATCAAGTCAATTGTTTTTACCATTTACGAGATTCCAATGTAGATAATGTTCATTCATTACATAAACAGTCACATAAGACATCAAAAATTTAATAAAAGTCAGGTGCAATTTCACACGAAATAATTAAATTATTTTAAACAATTATCTAATAAATTACCTGTGTCTATAACCTTGCGCTCCATGAGCCATCTATTGAACGAATCCTTTGGGGCATCTATAGACTCTCTAGAATGACAGAGTTCCTGGTAGCACTGGCGCAGCTTTGCCAACAAGCCACACCTGTACGCTTCTATTTCAGGATGCGAATGCATATAATTACAAGGAGATCTTTCTAATATTATAACGTTAGTGGGTATGTCCAGATCCCACGGCCCGGCTAAAACAAACTTCTTGACCTGAGGTCCTCCAATTTCCTCGGAAGGCCTCCGCTTAGCAACTGCAACGGGGCTGGTCACCAGAGGCACTCCCACAGGGGGTCCTGGCGGAGGGTGGCATATGCCAAGGGGGTCCGTGATGGGATCGAACTGCGGCTTGATCAGGGGCATTTCCCACAAGCTCTCGCCCGTCAGTTTGTTCCAGAAGTACGGCCTGTTCTCACGCTTCGACCAGAACTTTCTCCAGCCCTGCTGTGTAAGTTCGGGGGGCAGGTCGTACTCGGGGAAGTTGTTGGTGTTGGCGGGGGCCCCTTGCGGTGTTGTGGGCATCGTCATGTTGATATGCGGGGAGGGTACAGAGGGGACGCTCGGGGTCTCCGCGGGCGGCCACGCGGGGCGCTCCTCGGGCGTTTTAATTTCCACTTCTTCGTTCATTGTTTGGCAGCAACAAAAGTTATGTTTAAAACTGTTTTACCTTTTCTGCAGCTGCGACTCGCAGAAAGTGGGCGATGAGAGTTCCTCGATGCATGTCACTGTGTGTACGTCGAGTTTACGTGGTTTTTCGCTTTTTATTTCAGCGCGATCACTTTTCATTCATTATATACGCAGGAAAATTATGTACACCTCCACCTAGACGCCATTTGTTCACTGAGCGAAAAAGCGAATAAATATTTGGGGAGAACTAGCGCCATGCGAGTTATTTCTGAACTAACTACAAGGCCATCGCTGTCATGTGTATTAAGTTAAGTTGGGTGTACACTGAAGATCTAACTACTTAGATCTAACCATCTAATGTATGATGAAAAATGTTTTTTGTAAAATCGTACTAAAATATGGTCATTTATGCATTAATTTGCGGGCGTAAATAGTGCCGTTTGCGCCCTAAGGCCTAAAAATAATTTGCGGGCGTAAATAATGCCTTTTGCGCCCTAAGGCCTAAAAAACCAGCATCACATTGGCAACCAACAACAATTTGATTTTTGAGAACGAATCGTGCCATTTATTTTTCAAAGCTTTATGGTGGATTTTACAAAAAATCTTGTTGGCATTTCGGGCGTGAACGGCGATTTTGGCCCTTTGGCGTTTTATAATCCTTCGGCCCTTCGGGCCTCTGGCTTATAATTCCGCCGCGGGCCAAAATCGCCTCCTTCACGCCCTTAATACAAAAATAGCTATTTTCTACTCCTTGTTTCGAAAGTACGCTTTTGCTCAATGAAATTAGGGCCCAAAGAAGGCAATGTCCTCCCTAGGGAGAAAAATAAATTCTTCTCCCTAGGGAGCAAAATAAAATTTTTTCCAAATAAAATTGATAACAAAATCAGAATTTATTTATTAACATTAATTGTACAATTATTAAGATTACTAAAAATGATCTTAGATGATACAGATTCAATAACATTTTCAATATTTTGAGAATCCACTTTTGAACTTACAACCTGCTGTTGTGAAAAACAATTATTTGATTTATATAAGTTGAAGTCACTCTCAGCCGATGTAATTGTTATATTTCGAGAATTTCCTGACGACGTTTCTCCACACATAATTTGATTAGCAACACAACACTTCTTAGCGATCGATTCATCTAAATAGCCCTCGGCCACCGCTGTCGATCGCCATCCTCCGTGTCGTTTTAGACTTAAAAGATCTCCTCCGGCTTCTACCAATAACGATGCTGAGCTACGCCTGAAGCTATGTCCGGTGTAACCTCGAACATCGGATAATTTAAGATACTCTGCAATTTTGCATGGAATTTTTGCCATACTGTTTTTACCTACGACTTGAACTGTACATTTCCCCTTTCTATAATTTAAGAAAAATCGCGAATGCTCTATATGTTTCGGCCGTAAAGCACAATACTTCCTATAAAGTTCAATTATATTCACACCATTAATTGAGTTATTTGTAATAGTGAATATTCTTTGTATGCTAGTTTTTGAATTTGGAATCTTGATTACTAAAAGGTCATCCTTATCCTGAATATCATTCACCATCATATTGACCAGTTCTTGAGAACGACAGGCTCCACATATTCCTATAATTAAGACAATCTGTCAAAATAAAAAAATAAAATAAAATTTAAAAGAACTGAAAACTGAACCTACTTTCATTAATAAATAATCGAGGTCTTGAGCTTCTGAAATAAATCTATTTATATCTTCCCAGCAAAACACATTCGCCTTTTTGGCTCTATATCCAAGGCTTTGTCTTTTCAAAAAAGCAGTCAGCTTCTCAGACTTGATATTTACATTATCCTTAATCGCCAGCGTTGTTCTCAGCATAGAGTATTTACTCCAAAGTGTTGATGATTTTAATGTTTTGGACTTGCTCGAAAAATACACCAAAATTACATCGTCTGTAATTTTTTTGACATTTCTTGACACACACCATTGTTTAAATACATTATATTCCATTTCATATTTTTCTCTAGATTTTTGTGGAAGTAGATCCAACGATACAACTATAGCCTCTTCAAGTAAATCTTGGGGAACGTTTTCTTCAGAGTCACTACCAGAATCCATTGATGAAAACCGATGACACAAATTGTGAGAATAAACAAATTGTTTCTAAAAAAACACAACTGCAATAGCAACACTACCTTGGAAACGACGCACAACATACTGGATCTTGATAAACGAAATTTAGAACGAAATCCAAAATAATAAATCATAGAAATTATTTTAAAAGTGAGTCGTAGAAAAAATTATATGTATTACTCTGGAGTAAAGTGTTATCGCCTCCCTTAGATTATTATTTCTGCCCTCGCTCGCTAACGCTCGCTCTGGCATAAAAATAATCTGCGGGAGGCAATCTTACACTTTCCTCCCTAGTAATACAAATAACTATTGTTTTATTAAACTCCTATACAATTAACAATCTGCACTAAATCAATAATAGTAGATTATGTTATTAGGAGTAAAAGTGATAGGTACTTTATGAGGCGACGCTGAAGTTTACTTAGCCGAACGTTAGTGAGGCAAATAATTCAGCTAAGCCACATAAAGTCACTTTTACTCCGAATAACATATACTATTTTATCCGCAAACGTATTCAGATAATTTAAAAAATTGATAAAGAGTAACACTAACTATTAGTTAGTAAATGAATAAAATAATCTAATACATAATACAATTTTTCCGTGGTTACGATGTAAACATTTCGCTGAAATGTTTGAGTTTTGTATTTTGTGTGATTAGGCACATAAAGTACAGAAAAGCTGCTATTTTATCTGCTTAATCCGATAAAGTCACGCTTTTACCCTGTCAATCCATTTTTAATCAGAATACAAGCACAAAGCTCACAAAACAGCACTCGCAATCGTATTCACGCATTTTTCTCAGTGCGTTTCTAACTGTCAAACAAAACGTCACAGCAATGTAACAACGCCCAAAGCTCCTGAAATAGGCTACTATAACTTAGAAAATGTAATAATTTTAGACTATTATCATCATACGAAAATATTGGTAGTGAAAAATAGTATATTGTATGTTAAGAGCTGAAAGTGCATTCTTGCCGCTTGCGCATGAATATTGCTGGTTGAGACGAAGTCGAAACCAGCAATCATGCAAAAGCGGCAAGCACATTTTTAGCTCGAAATATACATACTATTTTTTCGACGACTGAGCATATTATTAGAGAAAAATATCAAATTTCGTTTTATCGCAAAAATTCATTGACAATCAAGTTAACATTACTCGCGCAGTCTATATGACATGTGACGCGATTATTTCCACAAATGACGGGCGTTGTCAAGGAAACATTCGGACGTGGCTACCTGTTTTGTTCACGCGGAAACCCAAAACGCTCGGCGAGCGGCAAAAAGATGAAAACGCACGCTCAGCGGCAAATGTCAACTTTCTGTTGTCAAATGACAGTGAGAAAAATCTACTTTCGATGTCAGTCGTCGAAAAAATTATGTACTTTACACAGTATGTAGGAAGCTTTACACTACCTCGCATCTTGCTACCCTCGCTCGCTTCGCTGACTCAGGCATCAAACGGTTCTCGGTAGTGTAAATCTTGCCTACATCCCTTGTAAAGTAATATACTAATTTTTTACTACCTTACTTGCAAGTGCTCCTTACCCTGTCTGATCTGAGGGATGTAGGAAACATTTACAAAAATTGTTACGGTTTTCATGAAAATGTACTTACTTACCTAGAGAAGTGAATTATTTACATCCCGCATTTACTATAGTTGACGAGATGCCATGTTTGCCATTTGGTTAACATGAAGAAAACCATTATCGCTCGTACTATTATCCATTTTCAATCAGAATACAAGAACAAAGCTCACAAAACAGCACTCGCAATCGTATTCACGCATTTTTCACAGTGCGTTTATAACTGTCAAACAAAACGTCACAGCACTGTAACAACGCCCCAAGTTCCCGAAACAGGCTACTATAATGTCTTCTTCTTCTTCTTAAGCTAATAGCTTGTTCATTCCAGATTATCTTTCCACCTTTTTTGTGGTCTTCCGGGGCTGCGCTTCCCGCGGGGTCTTCTATCTCTTGCTATCCTGACTTGTCTGGTCTCGTTCATTTTGGAAATGTGCTGATTCCATTGATATCTACGTTGTTCTACCCATTCTCCAATCTTTTGTATATTACATTCTTGTCTAATGTCCCCGCTTCGAATATGATCTCTTAGGGATTTGTTCGTTATTTTTCGAAGTGTTTTCATTTCCACAGTTTCTAACATCTGTTTTGTTTTAAAGGTATTCGTACGTGTTTCGGCGGCATATTTCAGTACCGATCTTACTCCTGATTTGTATCCTCTTACCTTCAGTTCTGGTTTTAAGTACTTATTTCGTCATGTGCAATCGTTCAGGCATCCCGATATTCTCAAGGCTTTATTGGCTTGTCTTTGTACTTCGTCCTTCAATCTTCTATTATTCTATTATTTGTACGTCTAGTTCTAGTTTACATCGGAGAGGTTCTCTACTTATTGTTAGGCATTTGGTTTTGTTAGTGGCAACGTTTAATCCGAATTTCTTACAGCTATTTGAAAAATGAAATAATAGTCTCTGTAGATCATCCTCGTTGTCAGCAGCTAGCGCTGAATCGTCGGCGTAACATATTATTCTAATTTCGACATCTCCCATTCTGTATCCTTGTCTATTCTTGATATCTTCAATTATTTCATTCATTATCCTGTTAAATAGCATCGGACTGAACGAGTCCCCTTGTCTACTGCCCTTGTTTACTGGAATTTTTTCGGATAATTCACCATTTATTCTCACTCTGCTATGGTTGTTCTCATAGATTGAAATGGTATTAAGCCCACAACTTGGCTCTGTTCGCAGTGCGAAATATTCAACCGAGTCAATAAAGCACAGAGTTGGTATATTTTATATAACTGCAATTTTAAACAATAATAAAAATATTAAATGCTTTGATTATGAGATGCGAGAAACAGTAATTAGTCAGATAAAGATAAGCAAAGGCAAAGCATATTTGAGAGGGTTTAAATTTGGCTTCTGGATAAAGTAATATAATTAAAAATAATAGGTTTGTGCACATGTAAACCCAAACCGCACGAAAGTAATTGACACAGAAAGATTATTACGTGCAAAAAGGAGCGTAGCTGCCAATAAAAGCCAAGGACAGTGCAAATTGTGAGCAAGCAGAAGGGTAAAGCAAGATAAAGAAAAATTTAGAAAATTGCAAAGAGCAATTCCTGAATGGAGGCAACAGAATCAAAGCAAGCAACGTGAAAAGTGAGGAACTCAAATATCAGTGCGCTAATAATTAAAAACATAGTGCAAAAGCAGAGCAGTGAAAGTAAAAAACGTTTGTGAGTGCAACGCTATAGGACAAAATTAGTTATAAGCAAAAAGACAATATTTTAGATTCTAAGAAAATGTTAGATTGTAATTTATGTAATCAAACTTTATTCTATTTGTGGTAAAAATTATTATCAATCCTAATTTTCAATTAATAGTAGAACAACACCGTATCCTAGCAACATGATGCTTTTTTTGTCATTAACAGGAGAACAATTGAATACAATTATTGACAGACAGGGGAAATTTGTGCTCCATTTTTCAATAACTGTTTTGATATTAATAAAAGTATTTTTACAACATAAAAAGTATTGCATTTTATTGCCCTAGTGTCCGTGTTTATGTGGGGATGTTTGTGAGAGGTTCCCCGGAATACAAATATAAATTTCCAATATCCTCCTCGAGTGGACATTGTGAACCGTTCAGTTGAAATTTTTCCAACATCGTTTCCGGCCCAAGGAAGCATCGGAAGCAAGAGGTCAGCAATCGGGAACACTTTTCAGGTCTGCAAGAGCGTCGCCGTGTCACCTGCGCCCAGGGAAGCGTCTCTAGCAGGAAACACCAAGAGCGTTACCAGATAGCAGCAAAGAAGTGAACTTCGAAAGGTAGGAGTGCCTAAAATTTCAGTGTGAGCGTTCGGGAAAACGACTTAAACCCAAGATTAAACCTTGCCGAAGAGCGCCAGAGTGTTTCCAAAATGCCAATTACTTCGTGGTTGTCAAAAATTGAACGGCGTCACCAGGTTTTGGGGCGAAATCGACCAGAAACAGTTGAAAGAGCGGCGTGCATCCAAACAACGAAGGGGAGGTGACGTCATCCTAAAACAATCAAGGCGATGTTCTAATAGTTGCCAAGCGGAAATATTCAAATAATTTACCTGACGCGTTTTCACAGCAGTTCACGATTTTAAACGTTCAATTTCACGCTGTACGAAGAAAACCATTTTGTGTTCATAAGTCAATTTACGAGATTGTGAATTTTACCTACTAATAACGAGCAAACGAGCTACGTTGAGACAAATAACCTAAAATTTGAGTTTATAGTCTATTTATGAACCCAACTCATGAGATAAGAAGTCTTGTGTGCCTAGAGCTAGCGTAATCAGTATTGCAGTTAAATAGAATAGAAAGAGGGGCATTCAACCATTTTATTTGTGCGATTAATTATTACAGTTCATTTTAACCAGCCTTAATTTACTGACAGGCAAACTATGAGCACAGTATAAAAATAAAAACCGGGAATTGTGTGTGTACTGGGATCTTTGCCCGTACTTGGAGTTTACCATAACCTATATTATTTTGATACCAAAAATAAATTACAAACAGGAACCAGAGAGGGGTTCTTTTGCAATATATCCGCTATTAGGTTAACTATTGTAACGATTCGGCTGACGGTTATTTGCCCCGATGCCTCGATTATACTAGAAATTCTAGAGGCGGCTGCCAGCGCGTGAATCATAGGCCGCCGACGAGCGGCCTTGAACGCAGGTGTACGCGAATGACTCATTTTCCAGTCGATGCTAGAGCGGCCCTGACGCGACACGTCACCGTTTCTGAGATTAACTGGAGGCTTCTGGAAGAATTTACTGGCGTGATATATAAGCTGGCGGAGTTCACCCGCAAGGCAGTTCTGAAATAATTCTCCGGCAGTTCGAACTCACGTCGAGGCTTGTTAGAAGCCCCCATATAAATAACCGCGTGTACATAATCTCTCGTGAACTAATAGAAATAAATAAATATATAATCGTTAGTGTTTAAGAGTGATATAAATAAATCCGTATGTAATAGAAATACATGTACCGATAGTCGTTAGTGCTTGTATTAATTTGTAATCTGCTTGATAATTCTCGTGTGCTTGTAAATAACAATAATCGTAATAATTCATTGTTGTAAATAAATGTTTGAACCCATGTTTGTCGTATAATTTTAAATAGCCCGCACGTTAAAAACGTAACAGTGGTGTCGGTGTGAGGTTTTGTACCGGGGGCTATAAGAAAATTATTGAACAAACATTAAATAAATAAATTGTTAACAAGTGCCGATAAAACGACGGTCAGATAAATAAATTTAAGTGTATAGTGTGGATGCCTTTGACGCGATCTCAAAGCAGCAAAATGGAAGCCCAATTAAGGAAACTTTTGCAACTGATGCAAGTTAGCCAGGACAAGGCAGAAAAGGCGCAAGAAAAAGCGGAAAAGGCGCAAGAGAAAGCGGAAAAAGCACGGGAGGATCTTAGGAAAGAGATCCAAGTTGGGCAGGAGAAGACAGAAAAAGCGCAAGCAGAATCGAAAGCCGCGCAAGAAAAAGCACAAGAAGACCTCAAGAAAGTACTTAAGGAAGAATTGAGAGCCGGCCGAAAGAGGATCTTGAAAGTACTAGAAGATCTTAATAATAAGCGTAGGGAACATCGGGAAGCCGGGCAGAAAGCACGAGAAGAGCTGGAGGCCGGGCAGGAGGAGCTGGAAGCCGCAGAAGAGAAAGTAATCCAAAAGCTTGATGGGAAAATAAATGGAAGAGTTCGGTCTCTGCAGTTGGATACTGGAGCGACGAGACACGCCTTCGCACTGCCACGGGGGGCGCGGTGGCCACACATGGGGAAACTGATTTGAAGATTGGGAATCAAACCCTCAAGCATCGGGACCTGATGGCTGACAGTGCGGACGAGTACATCCTGGGAGTGGATGTTATGGATAAGTGTGAGTGCGTTTTGGACCTGAGACGCGGCGAGTTGCACGTGGGTGGGGAGGAGCTTTCCCGACACCTAGGAGGAGAGATCGCGGCACAAGTGGTATGGGCGGAAGATGTTATTCTGCAGGGACGAACCGAGAGGGTCGTGGATGCATACCTGGATGGCGATCTCCGGAGCAACGTGGTGCGCGTGGTTGAGCCCGATTATGCTGACATTGCGGACGAGTGCATCCTGGGAATGGATGTTGTGGATAAGTGTGAGTGCGCTTTGGACCTGAGACGCGGCGAGTTGCACGTGGGTGGGGAGGAGCTTTCCCGACACCCAAGAGGAGAGATCGCGGCACAAGTGGTATGGGCGGAAGATGTTACTCTGCAAGGACGAACCGAGAGGGTCGTGGATGCATACCTGGATGGCGATCTCCGGGGCAACGTGGTGCGTGTGGTCGAGCCTGATGGTGGCAAGAAGCTCACTCATGGTATCCTGGTAGGGAAGACGTTGGTGAAGACTGGGCTTGGGGTCCCACTAAAAATGATGAACGTCAGCAGGGAACTGGCAACCGTCAGGAGGAACCCAATACTGGGAGGGGGCATGAGCCAACGAAAACGGAAGAAGATAGAAGGTTTGGTGGCCCGGTACCAGGACATCGTCGAGTGCGGAGATCATCCCAGCGGCCGTACTGACGTAGGAAAATATAAATCAGTTGAGTTTGGCAAAAGAGTCTTGCTGAGGACCGACCATCCTGCTCTGAGATGGCTGCTGCAGTGCAAGAACCCTGAAGGACAGGTGGCTGAGTGGATCGAGCGCCTAGAAGAGTTCGACTTGGGAATAAATCATCGACCTGGCACAGTCCACCGCAACGCCGATGCGTTATCCAAGAGGCCTTGCCCTGCGGACTGCGGCCACTGTTCGAGACTGGAGAGTCGTGCGGTACCCATTAATCGTACCACTGTGGTCGACAACTCGTGGGAGCCATACGAGTTGCAGAGTAGCCGGGAGAACAACCCCGACTTAGGCGCGGTTATAGCCTGGAAGCAAGATGGCCGTCGACCTACCTGGCAGGAGGTCCCCGCCACCAACGCAACAGTGGAGGCTTATTGGGCGCAATGGGACTTCTTGCAGCTGGACAACAACGTCCTGACCAGAATCTTGGAAAATGAGGACAGTAGGGCAACGAGATCACGATCGATGGTTCCAAGAAGTAGAGTGGCCGAGGTGCTGCGCCACCTGCATGATGGCTCCTCTGGGGAATACTTCAGATTGAAGAAGACGTTGCGAGAGGTCCAAGAAAGGTTCTACGGGGCAAGCTGCGAAGGTGACGTCCGAGAGTGGTGCCGGAGGTGCGAAGCATGCGCTACAGGAAACGGACCGGTTGGAAGACGTAGAGCTCCAATGTGGCAGTACAACGTCGGTGGTCCGTTCGAGGGGATAGCCATGGCCGTCGCCAGGCCATGCCCCGAAACCCAAGCAAGAGATAAATATCTTGGTGTGCATGGGCCACTTCACCAAGTGGCCCGAAGAGTACGCCGTTCCGAAGAAAGAGACCGGTACTGTCGCTGATGTTCTGGTGAAGGAGTGCTTCAGCCGTTTTGGAGTCCCCCTGGAGTTACATTGCGACCAGGGCCGGAATTTCGAGTTTGGACCGTTCCAGAACGTCTGTAAGCCACTGCGGATACGCAAGATCCGGACCACTGCCCTCCATACTCAATCGGACGGCATGGTGGAAAGGATGAACGGAACCATGGGAAAGCATCGGCCCAAGGGGGTTTCCGAGCATCGGCGTGACTGGGGCCAGTACAAGCACCTGTTCCTGATGGCCTACCGATCGGCAGTACAAGAGACAATCGGCGTTCAGATCGAGGTGTGCTGTTGCGAAGCCTGGAGACCGCGGTGGGCTGCTGCTTCTTCGGCCGGTCCGTGTGCGGGAGGGGCGCCGCCTGCAGGTACCGCCATCGGACCCCCACAAGAGCGAGAAGACAGGCACCCGACGCAACTCGTTCTGGGACAGAACGATCTAAGGCGGGGGCAGTGTAACGAATCGGCTGACGGTTATTTGCCCCGATGCCTCGATTATACTAGAAATTCTAGAGGCGGCTGCCAGCGCGTGAATCATAGGCCGCCAACGAGCGGCCTTGAACGCAGGTGTACGCGAATGACTTATTTTCCAGTCGATGCTAGAGCGGCCCTGACGCGACACGTCACCGTTTCCGAGATTAACTGGAGGCTTCTGGAAGAATTTACTGGCGTGATATATATAAGCTGGCGGAGTTCACCCGCAAGGCAGTTCTGAAATAATTCTCCGGCAGTTCGAACTCACGTTGAGGCTTGTTAGAAGCCCCCATATAAATAACCGCGTGTACATAATCTCTCGTGAACTAATAGAAATAAATAAATATATAATCGTTAGTGTTTAAGAGTGATATAAATAAATCCGTATGTAATAGAAATACATGTACCGATAGTCGTTAGTGCTTGTATTAATTTGTAATCTGCTTGATAATTCTCGTGTGCTTGTAAATAACAATAATCGTAATAATTCATTGTTGTAAATAAATGTTTGAACCCATGTTTGTCGTTTAATTTTAAATAGCCCGCACGTTAAAAACGTAACACTATGTTGTCTGGAACATTATATTTAGCTAGTATATTTAGTACATGATAGAGTTGAATATTGTCAAATGCTTTAGTAATATCTACAAAGCAAATAAAAGGTAGGCGTATTAAATTCTAATGCTTTTTTATCTATTTGTCTAATAACAAATATGGCGTCGTTGCATGATCTTCCAACCCTGAATCCGTATTATTCATTCCTAAGCTCTATAATTTCTGCTAGTTTTTGAGTTACAATTTTTGTTAGAAGTTTTAGAGCTCTTTGTAATAGATTTATGCTTCTGTAATTATTAGGAATTTGTTTTTGCCCCTTTTTAAATATGGGGATTATTATACCAGTTCTCCAGGGGTGTGGAATTGTAGCTTTTTGAAATATGGTCTGCATCATTTTAACTAATTCTTGTGAGAGTACAGGACTTCCATATTTCAACATTTTATTCATTGTATTATCCTCGCCAAGCGGTTTCCTATTTCTTAATTTTCGTAAAGCTGTTAATATTTCTTCCTCATCAACTTCGAATCTGGTGCGTACTGTCCTTATTCTTTGGTTGTCCTGCCCTCCGTATCTCGTATTTCCTGAGTAAAGATTTTTAAAGTATTTGACCCATATATCCTCTTTTATTTTATTTGTTTTTACATAATCTTCCACTTCTTCCTTTTGTGTACGTATAATTCTCCATATTTGTTTTTGTTGGCCGTCAAAGTTTATTTGGAGATCGTTTGTATACTTTTCCCAGTAATTCTCTTTTATTTCTCTTATTTTAGAGTTGATTTCATTTCGTACCCTTTTATAGTTTTCGCATTCTTCATTCGTCTGTATCGACCTATATTTTCTATATGCTGCTCTTTTCTTCTCCAATAATTCTTTAACCTATTTACAAAACCATGGTTTTTTGAGCTTGGCTTGTTTGTTTTTATTGGTTCTTTTGAAGCCTAATGCTTCCTTTGCTGCTTGTGATATATTTGTCTTTAATTTATTCCACGCTTCATCTACTTCGTCTTCTTCCTGTATCTTGTTCTGTAGTATATGTTGATCTAGTAGTCTCTGATGTAATCCCTGTACGCTTGGATCCTCTAGTAGCTCTATTTTGAGCTTCTCTACGTATTCAGGTGTTTTTCTTTTAGCTTTCTGTAGTTCTAATCGCATTTTACCTAACACTAGCTTATGGTCACTATCTATTTCTGCTGCGTTTAATGTTCTGACATCCAGTATCTGGGATGGATGTATGTCTTCATTTGAAATTATGTAATCAATAATTGATTTACTCCCTCTACTGGTTTGCCATGTATACTTGTATTTCATTTGGTGGTTAAAATATGTATTGTTGATTCTCAGATTGTTATCCGCGCATAAGTTAATTAAGCGATCGCCGTTGTTGTTGTTTGTTTCCTCGTTGAATCGCTGTTTTACTCCATGAATTATATCATTTCCTATCCTCGCGTTTAGGTCACCCATCAATAAAACCGATTGTCCGTTTGGTATTAAATTCAAGTATTCCTGTAATTTTTCGTAGAAATCTCCAGTGTTCTGCTTGGGTTTTGAGTCCTCTGGGGCATATACACTTATTACATGCAATATGCCGTTATTCATTTTTAGGGTCACTGCTACTATTCCTTCGGATACACATACTACATCGTCAATTGCTGATTCATAATTTCTTTTAATTAAAACTCCAACTCCTTCTTTCCCTATTTCTTCTTTTCCTACACCGCTGTAGATTAAGGTGTAGTCTTCATATGATATTACTCCTTTGCCTTTCCTTTTTGTCTCCGAAATATAACATATATCTATATTGTTTCTATCCAACTCCAACACGACTTCCTGTTGTTTCTTGTTCCAAGATCGTATATTCCAGCATCCTATCCTGATCACTCTTTTTCTGCATTCTGGCTTTTTCCGTTTTCGCGCAGTTTTCGTCGTCATCAAATCCTTCCAATTCTGAGGCTGTTCTCTGGTTCTAGGAGCTTACATTAATTTAACGGCGGGTGGGCTGCTAACCCGTTCCGCCAACCCTTCTCATTTTACCCGGGCTTGGGACCGGCAACGACACTCAACAGGCTACTCAATCCACTCGGCCAGTATCGCAGGCAGAGTAGAAAATATAATAAGTTTACGCTATCCCCATTTATTTTACATAAGGAGATTGATGGTGAAAAAAAATATGTACTTTACACAGGATGTAGAAAGATTTACACTACCTAGTATCTTGCTACCCTCGTTCGCTTCGCTCACTCAGGCATCAAACGGTCCTCGGTAGTGTAAATCTTATCTACATCCCTTGTAAAGTAATATAGGTAGGTACTATTTATCTACTTTGGTGTCACAGTATGGTCATTATAACACCGAAAGCAGTGCTACTGCAGGGTTATTGGCTATATGACCGCAAACTAACTGCATTTATACCGGGTGGCCATAAATATCTGATATCACATTACCTTTGGAATCAACACCGCTTTATTAAAGTGATGAATCCAACTAAACTAAATGTCATTAATGTCATCACACCTAAAATTCATATCTGTCAAAAATTATTACAGATTGCAACAGGTAATCGAGTTAGAACAAAAGATTTTTATAATTAAGTCGTAGGCTAAACTGCAGAATCCGGGGCACACTCCCCTCCTCTTATTGCATTTTATGACATTACATAGGTAACAATACTTATCATAATTGATATATAACGCTAACCAACATTTATAAGTAGCTAATTCCATGGCTACCGGGATCTCAGATATTTATGGCCACCCGGTATTATGAATCATTGCACTACAATAGTCCATTATAACCACGGTTGGGGCTGTCGCAAATTATACATTCGCGACACTAGTTAGGACGATCGAAATAGTATATTATGTTACAAGATCGGTAAACGCCTTAGAACAGGCCGAACAAAAGTTAGAAAAACGAAACTCGAAGGGCCGAGTTTTGCTATTTTTTGAGAACTTTTCCAGTAAGGCACTCAACGACTAAGTCTCGTATAACATGTTTGCGTTATCAACTAATACAAATAAAAATACAGTTGAATATGACAAATATTGTTTGCCTAAATAAAATGTGCGATATTAGTTTCTATATTAACTAAATACAAAACAATTTTCTTTAACAGTCCTTGGACCGTTATATTCATATTTTATTGCTGTCATACCAAACCAACAATACAGGAAGTTGACCTTATCGTTATACTAGATAACGAACCTGAAAACAAGTAAAAGTAGGTTGGTAGCGCAAAAATGCATGTAACGACATGGCCGATTTGTTACATTTATGACACGAAATTTATTACAATAGCGGTATAACTTTAAAAATAAAACTAAAAATTGTGATTAATTTAATTTTATGTAATTTAAATTTTTTAAGGCAGATAGATGTCAAGATATAAATATTATTAATTAACATTTGCATGCTTTACACTTGTGTTTGGGAGTAAGATGATAATAGAAAAAATAAAAAAAACCTTTAACATTCTTAAAAGTCATTACGTTCTTACTGATACAAAAAAGTATATGTTGTTAAACAACACTTTTAGATTCTAGAATTAATAGTTATTTATGCACAGATACACAATAATTAAACTATTATTGTCTGACTCACCTGAACGTAAACGTCTCTTTATGGCACGGCGGGCAATAAAGAAAGTCAATTAAACGTCGGAGCTGTTTTCTGCAAAACTTGGATTTTGTTCTTAACATAATTTGTAAACTTATCAACCATGAAAAAAAACTGAAATTACATATTTTGGAATATTTATAACACGGTTAGACTAATTAGTTATGTTTACATTTGGAACAGGCAAATTACTTTAGTTAATTCGAGCACTTTTTGAGATTCTTACATTAGCTGTACACGCAGGCACCATCTCAGAAGGCAAATTAACGTTCCAAACTGCCGATGAGTGTCCTTCGCCAGAAAAAAATCTTTTCGACAAGCCTTTGTTTACTCGAAACCGAATCTTCTATGTACTGTTCAGCAACAGATGCAGACTTCCAACCTTCCATCTGTTTTATTCCTAACATACCTTCACCTGCTTTTGCTAGTAATGTAGCCGATGATGGAATGTCCCGTCTGGAGTTGGAGATTTTTTTCGGAATTTCGTCAAATTTATTTTTTAGACGACCACATATGAAAGTAACATTATCGCGACAGCAGCCTACTACAGAAAGTTGCCAATTTCATACACTAGCACGATATTATATCGCACTAGTCATATCGTAACGGCACAAAGTTATTCAAATCACGGCCTGCTTAATTGTGTGACAAACGTCACTTTGACCGCTATACAGTGCCGAAATTTATAGTTTTTTAATACAGTAGAACAAAAAAGTACTTTGACTTTCTGTGAACTAAAAACAACTTGAGTTGTCCCGATGCTTTTTAAATGAGAAACGCCAAAAGCAGTCAATTATATACAATTTTGAACATTTTGTACATCTCATGATTGCAGAAAAAATAGTATAGGTATATCGTATGTATTACTCGGATTAAAAATGATTCTGTTTGACTCGTAATTTTACGTTTGCTCGGCTACGCTGCGCTTGGCCTTGCAAATGCAAACATAATCGCTTGTCAAATAAAGTGAAACTTTTAATCCTAATAAAACAATGTACTATTTTAAATGTAGCATTTTTGCACGTTCAATTTGGTGCACCATTTAATGTACTCATAGTAAGTTTTCTCGTAAATATATTTCGATTTTTCGGGCATTACGCCACAGCTTCTTGCCGACTCAGCCATCCCGCTAATTTTGATTTCTCAAGCCATCACATGTTCTTCATCTGACGAAACATCGCTTAAGTTCGTTTCGCAAAAATCTGAATCACAATCGAACCGAACTGACCACTTTTAAAAAAAGTTAAAATGGATACCCTTGTTTACTGTCTACTATTGTAACGTACTTCAAGTGTAAGCACAACGGCTTGATGTTGTAGTACGTACTCATATTTGATTAAATTGTTTTACTCAATAGGTAATAGATTTGAGATAAAAATTTAATATATGCATAAAATAGTGTATGTATAGCTGACATAACATGCCTTTCTGGCCCTATAGCCTTTTCCTAGCCCTCGGCTAACGCCTCGGTCTAGAATTAACGTTTCGGGCCATAAAACCTTCTTACGCCCTTAATACATAATAGTTATTTATGTACCAAGGGCATTATGAAGATGTTTATGCCGCTTCGAGGGCGACAAGTTTACAAACCCGAGGGCTTCTGCCCCAAAGATTTATAAGCCGCCTGAGGGCTATGAACATTAAGTACTAATGCCCGTCCTGTAGTGCATAGAACGTTTTATTTTCCACTTTGAATACGCAAATAACTTGAAAAGCTTGAAGAGCAGTCCATAATGCCCTAGGGCGTTATAAGCGGGCATAATGATAACGCTTATTATTCCTTCTCGAGAAAGCATGAAAGGGAATAATGAGCGGGCATTATCACTACGCCCGCTCATAGTGCCCTAGGGCTCTATGGGCTGCTTTATACACCTCGTATCACAGATACAAATAACAAATAATAGATCAGTGGAAAATAAATAACTATTATGTGTCAAGAGCATGCAACAGGCATTTTTGACCCGCGTTGTGAAAGTTATACCGTGAATAATACGACGAAGGCCAAAGCCGCTGTTTACGCCATACCAAACTTTATGCACAATCGAAATTTAATATTAAAAGAAAACCAGATTGGGTATATAATAGTTTGCCAATAGAAACAGTGCAATGCTTACAGTTATTTTAGCTGAATAGTACTGTAATGATCTAGTGAAGAAGAGTATCGGGCGCTTTTACTTGCTTTCCCTGTCACACTCCTGCTACCGATTCGCTCTAACACAATATCACAACCGCTTCTTCGGGCCAAAACACGGTGCGTCCTGATAAACATGTGCCCACGGGTTTGCTGTAGAGCGGTGCTTAAATCACCAGACTAGTTTTTACGACGTGACATCAGGAAACATCTGTGCCGGCTCTCACGTGTAAGCGATTAAAACTACACTATACTAGAAAGAGCGGGAAGCCTCGGCATTTGAATTTGAATAGGGAGAGCGTTGCCAATATTTAAACTAAAATATACGGGAAAGCGCGGATATTTGAAATGCAAGTGAGGGATTTTAAACTGGTCTTAACAGCACTCTATGGTACCTTGCATTACTGCATTGTGGAAGTTGTGTTCCATTGAGGAAAAGCTTGGACAAGTGTGTCTTCGGAGGGTGAATGTAACATGTTGCGACTTGGACTCATTAACCTTGATTCTCTATTTCCTCAGCCAACTTTGTGTATAATTGAGGGCAGTCAAATGCGTTAATTATGTTTCAAGGTTATGTAGTCTTATGAGAGCTGCTGAAAGCGTCTCTGGGTTCGTCGTGAGTCTTGTATAAACGGGGGTGAGTTCAAATGTGTGGTGTGGACACTTGAGTATTCTTTGTGCGGTGGGGGCGTCTGTTACTAACTGTTACAAATGTTATTCCTTATTCCTTAAGGGCAATACATAATACTTGAGGTCAATGCACAACATTCTCTCCCTCTTTTAAAATATAGATATATAATGACGTGTGTGGGTGTGTTTACTGAGGTGCAAAACTTAATGGGAAAATTCGACCACATGTCGATCTGCGTGGAGTTTGTGGAGCAGGTACTTGTTGAGGTACCGCATCCCTCTGGTTCCTTGGTGTTCTTGGAGTTCTAAGCTCCACTGGTGCTGCAACTGGAGTTGCAGGTGTTGCCACAGCAACATATGCGACTGTTCGTTTATGGAATTTAACTCCGCTATCTCAGGTGACAGATGACAAGATGACAGTTGACAGGTGACAGATGACAAATTGCAGTTGACAGATGACGGGAGACAGAGGGCAGTTGACAAATGACATGACAGTTGACAGATGCCAGGTGACAGATAAAAAATAATAGATGACAGTTGACAGATGACAGGAGGCAGACGACAGGTGACAGATGACAAGCTACAGATGACAGTTGACAGGTAACAAATGACAGATGGCAGTTGACAGATGAGATGAGATAAATAGCAGTTGACAGGTGACAGAAAACGGTTGACAGATGACAGGTGACAGATGACAAATTGCAGTTGACAGATGACATGACAGTTGACAGATGCCAGGTGACAGGTAAAAAATAATAGATGACAGTTGACAGATGACAGGAGGCAGACGACAGGTGACAGATGACAAGCTACAGATGACAGTTGACAGGTAACAAATGACAGATGGCAGTTGACAGATGAGATGAGATAAATAGCAGTTGACAGGTGACAGAAAACGGTTGACAGATGACAGGTGACAGATGACAAATTGCAGTTGACAGATGACATGACAGTTGACAGATGCCAGGTGACAGGTAAAAAATAATAGATGACAGTTGACAGATGACAGGAGGCAGACGACAGGTGACAGATGACAAGCTACAGATGACAGTTGACAGGTAACAAATGACAGATGGCAGTTGACAGATGAGATGAGATTAATAGCAGTTGACAGGTGACAGAAAACGGTTGACAGATGACAGGTGACAGATGACAAATTGCAGTTGACAGATGACATGACAGTTGACAGATGCCAGGTGACAGTTAAAAAATAATAGATGACAGTTGACAGATGACAGGAGGCAGACGACAGGTGACAGATGACAAGCTACAGCTGACAGTTGACAGGTAACAAATGACAGATGGCAGTTCACAGATGAGATGAGATAAATAACAGTTGACAGGTGACAGAAAACGGTTGACAGATGACAGGTGACAGATGACAAATTGCAGTTGACAGATGACAGGAGACAGATGGCAGTTGACAAGTAACAAATGACAGTTGACAGATAACAGATGACAATTGACAGACAGATGAAAGTTGACAGTTGACAATTGACAGATAACGGTTGACAGATGACAGTTGAAAGCTGACAGATGACAGTTGAAAGTGATAGTTGAGTTGACAGATGGCAGTTGACAGATGACAGTTGACATCTGTCACTTGTCATCTGTCACGTGTCGTCTGCCACCTGTCATCTGTCATCCGTCAACTGTCATCTATTATTTGTGTTCTGTCATGTGTCAACTGTCAGTTGCGCGTCTGTTAGTCGCGATACAACACGACTAACGATTGCGCGTCTGTTAGTCTCGTTGAATTGCAACTACTAATCGTCTTAAAAATATCACGCTACTCTGGCCCTTCAGCGCTTCCGTACTGGAACTCTTCTGATGAAAACTGCGTTCCATTGTCAGATACAACGGTAAGATGAGCACGTAGGCGGCGAATACTTGGTCGAGGATTGCAACTGTTGCAGTAGCTGTTGTTGGGGTTGTTGTTTTGACTTTCAGCTACTTCCTGTAAGCGTCCACGATGATGAGCAGCATTGTGCGTGGAACTGGACCTACGTAGTTGATGTGGACTCGTTCCAGGGTACCTTCGGCTACTACAAATGATGTTTTCGAAATTACGGTCGGGCATGTGCATGTGACGCACAATTTGGGCATCATTTAGCAACGCGCTCGATATCTGTGTCTATTCCATGGCAGAAAACGAAAGAGCGTGCCATTTCTTTCATTTTCACAATGCATATGTGTGCTGAGTGTATGTCATTCAGTACCGCTTCCGTCAGTGCAGATGGTAAAACGACTCTGTGCTCAAACATCAGGCAGTTCGCAGCGAGGGTGTATTTGACTTCTGGCGCTTTGTATTTGTATGGCGTGAGATCCTGCCTGGATTCCAGTAGTTGAAGTATTGATCCAAGATGAGCCTCTTTTCGTGTTTCACGTGCGATAGCTCCTGTTCGAACTGGTAGCTGGGTTATTTGGTTTATTGCGAAAAGGTCAAAATCATCGTAGTCATCGTACTCCTCTCTCCTCTGTGCGGAGTGTTGACGAATGTTATTGATTGTTGGCGGTAGGAGTGCTCGAGAACAGTAATCAGCGTTGGCATTCGCTTTCGAGGACTTGAAAACCGTTTTGTAATTGAAGTTGACCAGGTAGTCCGTGGAGTTGGCCATGCGACTGGTGCATAGCACGGGTAGAAGCTTCTCTGAGTGTAGTATTTTAGTCAGCTGCTTGTGGTCTGTAATCAAAGTAAAGTGGCGAGCGAGGGTATCTCTGCTCTGCATCTGTCATCGTTCTGCTTGCGTAAGCGATTGGGCGCTCCTGCCCATTGCTAAGCTGGTGTGGCAGCACTGCACCCAATCCGGTTTTACTTGCGTCCGTAACTAGTAACAGTGGGAGTGATGGGTCGCATTGGGTTAGGACTTGTGGATAGGTTAGTGCATTTTTTATCTCTGCTGTTGTCCATGTGAAAAGGTCCTGTAGCAATATCTTCCGGAGCGGTCGATCTTTTGTTGATAGGTCTGGAATAAATAAGCTATAGTAAGTTGCGTATCCAAAAATAACTGTAGTTCTTCAAGCGTTGTTGTCTCGAACTGCTCGTATGTGTGCATCAGGAAGTGACCTAGGGTTTCAAGAATGGGCTTTGTAAAAGTGCACTTCGGGCGGTTGAGTTTCCATTAATGTGTTCTGAACTGTCCTAAAGTTGATATTAGTGGCTGTAGGAGGTTATCGAATTGGTCTGAAAACATGATTATGTCGTCGAAGAAGTTGACTACATTGGGAAGGTCTTGCAGTATTGTGTCTACTCGCCGTTGCCAAATAGCGGAAATGTTAGCTACTCCATGAACGGCTCGTGTTGGGGGAATTAGGCCATGTGTGGGCGTGTTGAGTGTCAGGGCGGGGCCGAATGTATCTTCTATCTTCTACCTCCAAGTGGGGATACGCATCCGTCATATCTAGGTGGCTTTCCTTCTCACAACTGTTCTACCTTAGAGTTGCTTGTGATCCTCTGTTTACCGTTTTCCTTGATGACTATATGCGTCGTCGAGGCCCATTCAGAGTAGCTGAATCTTTTGTAGTTAGCATAAGCGTCGCGAAGCGCAAGCGAGATAAAACTGGTGCGGCACCTGGTTTCAAATACATCTTTGCTGGTGGCTCTGTTAACTTCCCTGGGATGTTATTAAATAGATCAAAATAGCGTGACAAAAGACCGTCTAATTAGTTTTTAATTCTGACGTTAAGTGTTTGTCGGTTAGGGGGTGATACCTGGTGCATTGGGGGTGGGGTTCGAGAAGAGTTTCTCGAAATCCATTTCCTTTGCGAACTCCATGATCCATTTGCCCTCCGTTTCTAACTTGCCATCGACCACATAGAAGTTGAACTTTCTGATCATTGCTCCAATAGTGGCATTTACCTCCATGCGACCGATGCAGTTAATGCGGTAGCCCTTGTAGCGGACGAAAATTCTGTCTGTCATTTGTAACTTCAAATACCGTTAAACTATACTAGCCCATTTCTGCTGATGATTGAGCAGGGGATTTCAGTGTAAAGCTCTATCTTGACTGGAGTTCCTTCCAACTGCACATCGAGCAACTTCCGTCCAGGAGATGGCATGGTGCCGATGGTCTCTATTGTGTTAAGTTGCTGAGTGGTGATGATCTGTTCTACGGGTTCTTCGAATTCGGCGTCTTCGACTTCGGCAACCAGGTTCGAATTTCACGTTCGTGTGCGTGTCTTTCACACTCTGTTGATGTGTCCCATTTTACCACATTTATTGCAATTGGCGTCAAGAAATCGACACTGGCTGCTAAAGTGTCATCCATTGCACCCTGCACAACGGTTTTGGCTCGCTTGTTGAGTCGGGTTGGTTTGTTGCCGTGAGACAGAGGGGGTTTCTTGAGTCTGGCTGTTTTCGAAATGCTGTGGTTGCGGGTTGCTCATTGCTCTGTGTTTAATTTCTTCAAGCTGGGAGGTCTCTCGTAGCATATTTTGTGGGTCGGCTCGGCTCCTGTGTGCGCAGCTGCCGGCGTTTGCACTTGGTCCGTGGTGTTTCGGGTCACCTCAAGTAGTGACGTGTCGTTCCGGTCGGACTCTGTCCAAAGGAACGAATACGGGTCAGAATCGATTTGGATCGAATCTAAGTTACCAGTCCGGATTCGTTCCGAGGATCGAAAAGGTCGCGAATGCGTCACGTACATTCATTCCTTTGGCGTTGTGTTATTCAGTCCAATAGAATACAATACTTTGTGAAGGTTGAAGGGGCGACGAGGAACAGCGATGATGATGTTCGTTTTAGAGCCTCGGCACATGCCACGCCCGGAGTTGCATGCTTTTTCATCAGTTATCACTGATTTATGGCTTTTTGGCGTCTTTGTATGTGCTCAATTGAAGTTTGAAACATAAAGACATATCGAATTACCGACTGCGTGACCACTGACTAAAACAAAGATACGCGCGTTGTTCGTTCCGAGTTCGGGATGACCGAGAATCGCGGGTGTCTGAAATGCGCATTCAATTTCGATTTCGTTCAGAGGAACGAATCCGACGGACTCGTTCCACTTGCGAAATGGAATTGGAATGAACGAGTCCGCAAAAGTATCGAAACTTCCCATCACTAACCTCAAGTGCATGTGCAATCTCATAGACGGAGGTGAATGTGGTGAGTGTTTTGCGATAATTTCGTCACATATGTTTTGAGTTTCCAGACCCCGATTAACATGCGGTCAAGAAATTTGCCATATTTGCAAAATGGCCTGCCTCAATCTCAGGGAGAAATTGTGTACAGTCTCACCTTTGTATTGCTTTATCTGCCGAAATTAGATAGTTTCTGAGTATTTGATGCGTGCGGAATCAAAATGTACAATTAGTTTCATGCGGATTTCACTATAGGAGAGGTCTCCGGCTTGTCTGGACTCACCACGAACTTCAGGGCGTCATTGAGCTCTACACCCATGTAGACAAGTGCGCAATCTACACTGCTCTTCTGGAATTTTACTTAATTTCAGTGCCCAAGTGAAGCGTGTAAAGTAGTCGTTGATCGACATGCCGTCAAACGATTTGTATGCACTTACGGTGAATGCTGGTGGTCGTTGCTGCCGTGGCATTTGTACCCGATTGTGCTGCAGACGTCTGGATTGCGTTGGCCAATATGCTGGAAATTGTTTGGATGGGTTTCGGTGACACTTCTGCCATTGTCACGTTGTGGGCAATATTCCGGTTGCACGTGGTCGATGTTGCGCGGTAGCACGTGAACGGTACGGAAAGCAAGTTGCGCGGTGCTCTCCCGTTATTTTTGTTTATCAATCCAATGAATAGAAACACATTCTACTCTTTCAATTACGTTTATTACAAAATGCGTTAATTGTGGAGGCTATGAAGCCTTGTGAGTCGTGTGTCGGGGGTGAGTTAGAGTGTGTGGTGTGGGGACTTGAGTTATTCTCTGTGTGGGGGAGGGGGGCAACTGTTATTTTCTTTACCTTAAGGACGATACATAACAGAGAGCAGAAACAAGAGCCCCCTAATAGTAAAACTACAAAAAATACCACCTCAGCTACGAAAAGTAAGAAATAACTGAGCGGAGGCAAGGCCATACATACCACACATCGCTACCTCCTATCACTGGAAAATTACGACAATACAGAATGATTAGAGAGGCATATAATGCTGGTAAGATATGAAGGCTGTAACGAACCCTGGATGGAGCAAATACTTACAGCACTAACTAGATCCATGCATATCATGAAACGCAAAAGTTGAAAGAACATAGTATGCGCCATAACAGATACAAACAAAGAGAGCGACATGCGCAAACTGGTAGAAATAATATACAGACACGAACATCCCAACATAGCAATCTACAACAAACCCGGAAGCAAATAGGTGGACACTCAGTATGATATACATAGAGAGAAAGAATATAGAGAAACCGTGAAATGGTCCTCACAAAGGAAGACTGAAAGAGCAAGCAGTACTGATAAAAATGCACGAAGGAAATAACAAACTTATGTACAAATAATCCAAGACATGAAACAGCGGGTGGATACAGCAACACTTGGAGTAAATGTACAAGGCATACAAACGACAGAACAAAGAGTCATTGAAATGAACATTACAACAAGAAAAAACGGTAAATATTTCAGAAAAGCGCTTGAAGAAAAAATAGAAGATATACAGGCAAGCATTATGAAATCAACCAGCATTATATTTATCAAAAACTTGGATGAATATACCACACTACAAGAGGTAACAAAAACTATAAAGAAGGAGGCATTAATTTAGGAAGAGAATAAGGCAATTACAATGTCCAAAAAAGTGAACAGTTGAAGGCTCTGGTACGCGATAGCGACGATAACGCCTAATTAATAAAAATAAAATAAACATAGAATGGACAATATGTAGGATCCTAGAAATCCATGTAGAAGCTATAAGTGCAGTAAGTATGGTTACCACGCAAACGACTGCAAAGAGGAAACGACTATAAGTGGAAAATTCCTAAGATATGCTCAATCCGAGCATATAGCAAAGGAATGCAAAAATAATTTTGTTATACCTGAACAAGGAAGGGCACACTGCAGACGATATTAAGTGTCCGATATATAAACGAATTTTTCTGTTTCATGCCAGGAAATTACATAATTCGCATGCAAAATATCATTTTCGTCCAGCAAATAATTTTTGAATTATACCGGCAACACACAGACTGAATTGCGAAAACCTGTTTTTCGTCATTTAGTGACCCGGAAATGTAAAGAACTAACGAAATCTTTGGAAGGTGACTTTTTCGCGATTACAATACTTCATCCTTTAGATCAGTCATTCCCAAAGTGGGCGATCCCTTGGGGGGGTGCTGGAACGATCCAGGGGGGCGATAATAGCCTCGGGTGCATTTGGGGGGCGGTGAATAAAAATAAGAGGGCGGTGAAAGCTTAAAGAAGGAAGAGAAGGTAAGAAGATTTAGAAAAACCATTCGTATATATTTCATCTGTTGTGTAACATAGTGTAACATTATTTTCCAAATAAACACACAAAATGCAAGTTACAGATGTATTTATTCCATGAAGACTATTTACCATTATTAAATGCTCTTATTCTTCTTCATACCATTTGTTAATTTATTTATTCAGTCTGTTTATTCACCGTTTGTTTAATTTTACTTTATCACACCCTTTAATACACTATCCAGAAAGTAAATACCATTATAATAAAGGGTTTTTATTATTTAAATTTGCTTTTACTCAAAATACAGGTTACAAATTCAGAAAAGATTTGTTTACTTTAAAAATATCATTTATGCAAAATTTCTATATGGTATATTTTATTATAACATTTCATAATTTACTTTTTCAGATAATCATTTGAGTTTGGCTTTCACTTTAGTTATTCCGATTGTCAGTTAATACCTACAAATTAAAATCTAAGCTCTGATGTTACCAAAAAACTATCCTAACTAAATCAACTTATATGCTCAAACCTTTTTAATAAACTATTCACAATTTAAAAGTAACTGTATGTAATGTATCATTCATTAAACAATTCTCAAATATTTATGTTGTACTTGTAATGTATAAATCTCCCCTTGTACTTTTTAATTGCTAATTAATTTATTCTTTCAAAATAGTTTCCTACCTAGAAATACTTTTATAAATAATTACACTGGCCGACAAAAAAATTTTTTTGTTGTTGTAACATAAAGCTGAATAGCATATTACAGTAGAATGAGCCTATCTAAATACGAAAATGGCAAAAAAAATTTGTAACACGTAAGGTTTTCTTGTTACATTAAATAAAGTACATGTAGAACAGTACCATTTATTATTTATTGAAAAAATTATTTCAAAAGTTGTTTAACCCTGTATATCGACTATACTTATAATTTATAATAGGTTAACATCTAATAAAAAAGTAACATCAAAAATATTTATTTGAAACACACTAATTCTATTTTTTTCGTTTATGGGGATTCACATCTTCTCTCTTCAAAAACCAACAGTAATCACCCATCATGGCTGGATCCCATCGTCCTTGGTAACGAATTTCCATGTCCAAATATCTTGATGGAATCTTTCACCCTGCTCGTCGCTGACAGCGATCAAATTTTCAGGAAAAATGGTAAATGGGAATGAAGAAAGTGAATTTTTAACGACATTCGGCAACCAAGCAATTTGTAGAAGTCTAAAAGTTCATTAACTAGTTATTCATAGTTTGCATCCATATTGTTGCCTAAAAATCCCCTCACTACACTTACAAATTAGTTCCAGGATCTAAGTTCTTGTGTGGTGAACTTTTCTATAAAATTAACATCGTCCAGCAATTTTCTAATTTGTGGCCCAATAAAAATGCCTTCTTTTAATTTGGCGTCACTCAACTGGGGAAAGACTAGTCTTAGGTATTTAAGTCCTTCACCCTCTTTATTCATAGCCTTCACAAAGTTTTTCATCAATCCAAGTTTAATGTGAAGAGGAGGCAAAAGGACATCTTTTGGATCAACAAGGGGTACATACTTAACATTTTGAGATCCCGGTTGAAATTCAATCCTTTCCGGCCAAGTTTTCGTTACGTAATGTTCATTCACTGCACGACTGTCCCACAAACAAAGAAAACAGCAATATTTTGTAAATCCTCCTTGAAGTCCCACTAAAATTGCTATAACTTTTAAATCTCCACATATCTGCCATTTGTACCGGTTGTAGTTTATTTTATCTAAAAGGATGCTCATATTTTCATAGGTTTCTTTCATTGTCACTGAATGGGCAACTGGTATAGATGGTTTTAAATTCCCATTATGTAATAACACAGCTTTTAAACTATATTTCGATGAGTCTATGAATAGTCGCCATTCAGAGGGAGAATGCTCGATATTGAGTTCCTGCATTAAACCGTCGATATCAGTACACGCACATAAAGAATTTTCCATATCGTAAAATGCAGAAAACGTAGCATTTATTTTCCTAAAATTCGTAATTTTTGTTTCTTTGGCTAGTAAGTTCCACTCCTTAAGACGGGAACCAAGGAGTTCTGACTGTTGCTTTGACAACCCCAAATCACGTACTAAATCATTTAACTCACTTTGAACAATCAAATGTGGCTCGCCGGAACTGGGACCCGATGTAAAAGTGGGGTCGGTACACTGTTCTTCGGAGCTGCCTGATGATGCGTTATTATCTTCCAAAACAATGTCTTGCCAATCTAAAGGCGCAGTCGGTATTGGTAAGTCGGAATTGTGAGGAACAGGTCTTATGGCAGAAGGCAAATTCGGATATTGGATCTTGCTCTTTTCTTTTCTGGAATAACCTTCAGTCTTTGTCATGCAAATATAGCAATCATCTAAATGATTGGTAGGTTCTCGCCATACCATTGAAATTGCAAAAGGCATACTTTTTCTCTTCCCTTTCATCCACTGTACCAATAACACGCTACAGCTGACACAGCACACATGGGGAGCCCAGTGCTTGTCTTGATCTCCGATTGAAACACCAAAATACTAAAAATAGGCTTTTTTCACATTTTCCGAAAATGATCTTGCTTGTGACTTCACCAGAAATTCTCCACAAGTATAACAAAACTTGTCAGGGAAATTTTTGCAACTGCGGCGCGTTTGACTTGACATTTTCGCCATTGAAAAAGCTTTATTAACTACACAGACCACTCAATACGAAACTCAACAGAAGACTGAATAATAGAATACGTTTAATGTTGCAAACAATCCATTTTAGGTTATCTTTCGGTTTTAAAGTGCACCCCTTTTAAATGGGCCCTCATAAAATTTACTACCTGCCAACATAAAAGGGTCCAATGAGCCCATTAAAAAATGGTGCGTATTAGGGCTCTATGAATATTTTTTCTAAAATCAGAAAGGTATTAGCATTGTAAAAATAATGGGCTGGACTGTGTTACAAAAATCGTGTCGGCAAGTGTTATCAGGCTCAAGAAGCTGCCACTGCAATATGTTTCTGTTTGTTCGCTTAAAGAATGTAGATTTCCAGGGGGCGCTGAGTATTTTTTTTTAAAGGGGGCGGTAGGTCAAATAAGTTTGGGAACCACTGCTTTAAATGATGGAACTACAAAGATAATCGGCAATCATTTGGTTAAGAACATATTGTTACGTTTTTAACGTTCGGGCTATTTAAAAATTATAACGACGCTTTTTGTATTAAACATTTATTTACAACCATCAGATCAATCATTATCATTTACAAGCACACGAGAATTATCAAGCAGATTACAAATTACTAAAACTACGAACTATCGATACACTTATTTATTATTACATACGGATTAACACACTTATTTATTTATATCACTCTTAAACACTAACGATTATATATGGTTATTTATTTCTATTATTTATATGTTCACGCGTTTAATTTATCTGGGAGCTCGGCGCTCTAATGCTGAATTCGAACTGCCCGCTATTCATGCGGGCGTGTATTTATATTTCAGGTAATTCCTTTCTAGACTAATCGCGAGGACGCTCGACCTTTCTAGGAACCGCATGACGCATCCGCGTTTGTTGCCCTCGAGCGCGTCCCTGAAAGCGTGAGTGATCCGTTGCACCTGGCTGTAAGGGCGCTTCCCGAGCATTCGACCGCTGTGACTCATATTTCCGCAGCTGCTTCAAGAAGTTCTGGAACGCTCGCGTATTAATCGCCAAGGCTGCCGACTCATCCATCCCTCGGCCCTCAGGATCGTATTTGCATTTGCTGATTCTTTCTATAGCAACTATTTAAATAACGGTGGTAATAACCATGTGTATGTAGATAATTTAGATTTTTTTGCCAACGTATCTATTAGTCATATTTCAAACGATGAAATATTGTGCGCCATTCGTCAATTGAAAAACACAAGATCCTGTGGGCCTGACAACATTCCTACTTACGTAGTAAAGAGCTGCGCTGAGTTTTTAATGATTCCACTGGAAAAAATTATAAATTTAAGTTTGAAATTGTCTGTATTTCCTACCAAGTGGAAACGTGCTAAAATTGTGCCTGTGTTCAAAAGTGGTTCTAGGTCAGATATACGTAATTATAGACCAATTTCGTTGATGCGCGCTTTTTCTAAACTTTTTGAGTACATTTCACATAACAATATAAAGCATCAAATCAGTAATTTATTATCTACAGATCAACACGGTTTTATACCCAAACGTTCCACAATTATTAATTTAAGCCTTTTTACACAGTACGTATCGGAAGCACTGGAGAACCGTTGTCAAGTTGATGTAATTTACACCGACTTCTCGAAGGCCTTCGATACTGTGAACCATTTCTTATTGTTAAAAAAGCTAGAAAATCTTGGTTTTGCTCAAAATCTGGTTGAATTTTTTAAATCATATCTCTATAATAGAGTTCAGTTTGTATATTGTAATGGCTATTACTCACAGGAGTTTATAGCTTGTTCAGGTGTTCCACAAGGAAGCGTTTTGGGGCCACTATTATTCTTGATCTTTATCAATGATATTGGTAATGTAGTACATACGGCACGCAAGTTGTTATATGCAGACGATTTTAAATTATTTCTAGAAATTAAAACATTTGAGGATTGTAAACATTTGCAGAATGATTTGAATAAAGTTTGTGATTGGTCTGTAAAAAATCAGTTACATTTTAATATTAATAAGTGTCAGTGTATGACGTACTCTCGTAAATTAAATTCCTTTTCACATGACTATACTATAAACTCTGTTACTCTGAAACGTGTTGACTCGTGCAAAGATCTCGGGATTCTTTTTGATTCTTCCTTAAAATTTAATGATCATATTGATAACGTAACTAAATCAGCATCTAAGCAACTTGGCTTCTTAATTCGAAACTCATTACAGTTTACCAATGGAGATACGTTACTAATGCTGTTTAATGGTTTGGTTCGATCAAGAATGGAGTATGGTGCAGTTATTTGGAATCCTGTTTATGTTTGCCATATATTGAAATTAGAAAGAATCCAAAAAAGGTTTCTAAGGTACTGCGATTATAAAGTGAATAAAAACGTAATGCATCGTGATTATACTACCTTACTCCGTTTATTTAATCTTAGTACACTTGATATGAGACGTACTAACCAACTTTTACTGTTTCTATATAACTTAGTAAATTATCACTTAAACGTCCCGGATTTATTATCTAAACTGAATTTTAAAATTCCTGATTCACGCACTAGATCAAATATTAGTTTTTTCGTATATGTGTCCTAGAACCACTAGTCACCTGCTTTCCCCAGTGCTGGCTATGTTCAGAGCGTACAATAACTTACCGTCAAATGTAGACATGTTTCATATTAGTTTTCATCAGTTTCGGTCAAGCTTGGTTCAAGAGCGGTTGCTGCTTCCAGCATCTTAATCAGTATTTTAACCTTATGTAAATTGTATGTTACTGTTTAAGTGATTGGTCACATTATTATTATTTTTCTTTTTGATTCATTCTCGGGCTGCTGTGTTGGAATTGACCCATATGTTTAATTTTGTTTAGTAATTTATTTTAAGAATTCTCATGTAATTGAGTCTCTTGACTTGTTTGAGAATAAAGATATTATTATTAATATGTTCATATAGACGTTTTGTCTTATTTTTGTACGTACTGCCCGCATACGAAGATCCACATCCAACGATACACGGAGTATGGTATAATTACTTAGTAGGCCTCAGTACGGTCGCCGTCAAATATTCACCTAGCGCTGCACGCTGTAGTTCCTAGTTCGGTAGATACCCTAGAGTGTATATACTGTATATAGTTCGGAACGGGAGATTCTGGAATTAAACATAACAGCACCGAATGACTGCGTTTGTTTACGTTTTGTATCAAACTAATATTGCTAAATTTCGACAAACACCCTGGTTGGGATTCTCCTTGGGGGCTAAATCGGGCAGTGCTGGTGTCAGACGGTCTCCGGGGCCACTTTTGACGCCACCCGCAGCGCCGCGATGTGCTTAACTTTTATCTTTTAAAAGTCGAGGAGCCAGGAAGGCAGTTTGCAGGACTCGCGGCGAAATTGCAGGTTGGATCGACAGCGGTGACTTCCTCACAGTACTCTACAACCTCGTTGATGGACAGGAAAGTTACTTTGTACAGGTAGGTCTCGCCTTTAATTCATTTTGTTCGGGAATTGACCTGGTAAACATGTATCACACCTAGTAATCAATGCGTTCATCGTGACCTCTTCAGAAGCATCTATTTACCGTTTCAATGGGTTGCAGGGTTGGTTTAAGAGTTGATTTGGATGCTGTGTTCGGATACCGGTATTTTCTAATACCGGTATTTTCTAATACCGGATGCCAGCTACCAAACAAATACAAGGTAAAGCGGTTTGAAGGAGGTGTTTGCTGATACGGGATGCTGGCGACCAAAAAAACACCGTGGGGCGGTTGCTCTTCATACCCGATACCAGCAATCACAAGAACAGGCTCGGAAAGCTTCTGGGAGCTAGGGAAGGCTGTATTTTTACAGTTCTAGAAGGCATCTTTATGCAAGTCTACGTTTCGTGGCTACAAGAGGCGTCGGTTACGTCCAAAGGGCTTAGGAGTTAGTGACTTTTCAAGTTAAAGCTGCTATACGTGTCGCTAAATTCAAGTGCCTTCAGCTAGCCGAGCATCCTGGCTTTTTACCCTTTTGGGCCTCTATGTGAGGAGGGAGGCTGGAAGGGAATGCATCGAGGCGTATTAGCAGTGTGCAAATTCCAAGCATATTATTTATGTAGAAATTAAATTTCGTGCAGATGCTAATGTCAAAGCGATAGAAGTTCGAAGTAGGAAATTGGAACCTTCATGAATATTGAAGTTTAGAAATGTTAAAATATTCTGAATACGTTACATAACATCGCTATTAAAAATGTCTGCCAATTTTAAGATGTGTTATTTAAGCATTGATACTTTATGTTTCTACTGGTATTTATAACTAATATAACATTAAACGATTAAATAAAATATTTACTTTTTGAGGTTTTATGAAATTCCTAGTTTACTTATAACATTAATTATTTACTTTTAAAAAGAAGTAAGCTCAGTTCTGATTAAGTAGTTAGTTTAGAGCGTAGGACAACCAGTTACAAATCGGAGATTTGAAATGAGCTAGTCACTTAGCATTTCAAAGCGTTTATTTAATTTGTAACATATTGTTACGTTTTTACGTTCGGGCTATTTAAAAATTATACGACGCTTCTTGTATTAAACATTTATTTACAACGATTAATTACGATTATTTACAAACACAAAAATTATCAAGGCAGAACACAAATTACTTAAACTAACGAACTATTTCTAACAACGATACATTTATTTATTTATATTGCACTTAACAGTAATGATTTATATTTATTTGTTATTTATTTCACTAGAGTTATACACACACGGTCTATTTATATTACGCTCTTCGAGCTTGATGAGAACTGCCCGCTATTCCCGCTCGCGAGTATTTATATACCACGAATGAGTCATTCTAGAACAATCGAGACTTTGCTCGCTTGTTCCGGCAAGCGCATGACGCATCGCGTATTAGTCAGCAAGGTTGCTGACGGCACCCGTCTGCAGCTGGCTCCAAGGTTGCTTCTCGACTATTCACGCGTCTGCATCGGTCTAAGTTCGTTACAATATGTATGATATGAAAAGTACCTTACATAATTTTTACAAGTAACACAAAATAGTCATTTATTATACAAGACGATAAAGTTAAATTTTATTCGCGAGTGAATAGTTTCACGTCGAGACAAAGTCGAGACGTTAATGATTCAAGAGTGGATAGTAATAACATTATCGTCGTGTATGATACATTTTTTTCTATAGCAAGAACATTTAACAATTTCAAATGAAAATAAGGAAAGTCAATCACATTTTAAAATCTCAGTAGCTAGCATAATACGATATTGTAATATTTAATTTAAATACAAGTTAGAAAATTAAATTACTTTTTCCCGCTGCTGATTGTAAGTCAGTGATACAGCCTTAGTAACAAAACGTGTAAGTCGGTGATTGTATTTATTTGCTGCTTTTTCTTGACAGCGGAACTTAATATTATTATTAACTTCCTAGGATAATAAAATTAGCAAAGCAAGATGCAGATTTAGACGTTTTGTTTATAAATTGCAAGTGTTTAGGTGACATGTGACACTCACAGGTAACACGACTCACGAAAACTAATCCTGGTGACAGTTGACAAACCAAACGATTTTTTCAAAATTCTAGAAAAATTTCGATAAGCAGCGGGAAAAATATAATAAGATAACTCGGAATGTATCGTCTATTAACATTTTGGGCAGGCAACAAGCCGCGACTTCGTCTTGGCTGGTACTTGCCTACCTCAAATGTTAAAAGGTCCTTACATTCCTTGTTACTTAAATAGCTATTCTCGCTGCTGAATATGTAAGTCAGCGATACATACTTAGTAACAAAACGTGTAAGTCGGTGATTATATTTGTTTGCTGCTTTCCCTTGACAACGGAACTTAATATTATTATTAAGTTCCTAGGATAATAAAATTAGCAACGCAAGATGCAGACTTAGACGTTTTGTTTATGATTGCAAATGTTTATATGACATGTGACACTCACACACTCACAGGTAACACGACTCACTAAAATTAATCCTGGTGACAGGTGACGAACCAAACGATTTTTTCAAAAATCTAGAAAAATTTCGATAAGCAGCGGAAAAAATATAATAAGATAACTCGGAATGTATCGCCTATTAACATTCCTTGTTACTTAAATAGCTATTATCTACCTTTGATGAACAGTTGGTTTGCATATTTAACCTTAACTGTAATTTTTAGCCGAATATTATCCTTCTGTAAGTTCTGATATACAATCACGTGCCAGAAATTTAACTGACTGCGGTAACTAAATATGAAGTTTGAGTTATGTATAGGCTATATTATAAAGAAAATTATTTTATAGGTTACGAAACTGAAGAAGTCTCAGATTTGAGTAGCGTTGAAAATGAGGAATACGTTAACAATTTACAGTTTCATGGCAACAGTAAAAGCGTTTCAATGCATGTTCTTGTGAAAAATGTAAAATAAATGTACGGTGTTATGTTCAAGATTAAAACGTTTACAAACAATTTGTATGTTTCTGTTTAATATAAATAGTAATTTATCTACTTTGATGTCACAATATAATTATTATAACACCAAAAACATTGCTACAATGGAGTCCATTATAGCACTGTTTTTGCATTATTATTTTCATATGAAAAACATTGAAACAGCCTACTTTGTTTCAGACAACTAACAGATTGTCACATTTATGAAATGTCAAAATTCAAAGTTTTTGATTATTTTTTTATGCCAATTAGATAAAATAGTATATTATACTTGTTTAATAAGAGGCATTTTAGCACTCGTTCCATTGGAGCACTCCTCCCTAAGCTCGTCGTGCCCTAAATTCACTCGTGCTACAATATCCCGCCCTCTTATTAAACTAGTATAATAATATACTATTACTTATATTCATTTCTTACTGTTTATTCTCCTAAAAGATTTTTACTCTAAAGGAATGCCGCTGATATTAAATAATTGTCGTATAAAAATCCTTTAAAGTAGAATTTGGTAGGTACTAATTATATAATCGTTCAAATATCTATAAATGGTTGTGATTTTTTTCTTAGGTTGGTACTGTTAATGTTGGTTACCTTGCTGTCAATTTTGGTGGCACTGTAATTCTATGTCAAATTCGAGGTTATCAGGTTAGGTTTTGCATTAGTGTATGTCAAAACTGACGACAAACCTAACCTGCTAACCTCGAATTTGACATAAACTTACAGTGCCACCAAATTGACAGCAGGGTAACCAACATTAACAGTGCCAACCTAAGAAAAAAATCATAACCATTTATGATCATCCGGTATTGTATTTGCCGGTATACAACTTAAAATCGGTAAACACAGATCTAAACTTCAAACGTCTAAAGAAAATTACTAATAAAGGTTGTAGGTTATGAAATGGCAATTGTTAAAGAAACTATGTAGTACTATACTACAGCTTCTTTTTCCCTTGTGTAGTGTTACTCTCTTTCTAATATTATTATTGACGTTGGTATTTACTTCAAAACTTGAAATAGTATATTGTATGTTAAGAGCTGAAAGTGCATTCTTGCCGCTTGCGCATGAATATTGCTGGTTGAGACGAAGTCGAAACCAGCAATCATGCAAAAGCGGCAAGCCCACTTTTAGCTCGAAATATACATACTATTTTTTCGACGACTGAGCATATTATTAAAAGAAAATATCAAATTTCGTTTTATCGCAAAAATTAATTGACAATCAAGTTAACATTACTCGCGCAGTCTATATGACATGTGACGCGATTATTTCCACAAATGACGGGCGTTGTCAAGGAAACATTCGGACGTGGCTACCTATTTTGTTGACGCGGAAACCCAAAACGCTCGGCGAGCGGCAAAAAGATGAAAACGCACGCTCAGCGGCAAATGTCAACTTTCTGTTGTCAAATGACAGTGAGAAAAATCTACTTTCGATGTCAGTCGTCGAAAAAATAAATTGTAATTGAAAACGTCACATTACCATTTTAATTTTCCCGCCTTTTCTTTGGATACAATATGGAGGATTTGTGGTACTCTATTATTACAGGGACTCTAATGAAAGCCTCTTCAGAATGCCATCATCCTGGAAGTGATGTAAAGCTGCGGGTTCCATGTTACTACGATGTGTAGCATGTAAAAGATCCCTTGCTAAGGTTGGAACTCCTTAATCTCGACAAAATTCTAAGTAGGACTTTGACCTTATGATCATAGTAGTTGGTGTCTAAGGTACCTGGTATTCCGCATGCCTAGACCTTGTCTATTACAAACAAACAAACAATACTATTAAATATATTGTGTTGCCGGGCTAACTACTGATCTAAAGGTCGCGAGGAATTCTCAGTCACGGTGAGGTTTTTAAAAATTAAAAAATGCAGGTAAAAACCTCTACAGTTTCCACCATCATTTCCTTATTTAAAAACAGTTGTGTTCGAATTCATATAATAATTATTTACTCTACAAGTGCTACGCACTTGTTTGTAACTTACACGTAGGTACATTTAAATGATGCATTATCATACATGTATTGCACAAAATTTTATCTACAACTGCCTAAAATTGAGAAAAGTGCAGTAAGAGAAATCTCAGATCTCTCATTTTCAAAAATATTTTAGTAGGCAAATGTCATTATGTCATTCATTTGACACTACTTCAGTTAGGTAATGAAGCCATTACATAACTGAGTGGTGTCATGAGCTTCATTACCTAACGGAAATAGTGTTAAATGAGTGACGTAATGAGTTACTTATCCCACTAGAGTAGATAAAGAAATTTGACGCACTACAAAAATAGCCACCGATAGTTTTACCACAGTATATTCACTAAACAGTAATCTCAGTCTCTGTCAGCGCTTTTGATCTAGCATATTTGATTAGAATCTCGCGCTGGTTACTGCGCATGAAATTTTAATGGTAAATTTAAAAGTTACACGTGAATATACTGTGGTTTTACCAACGATAGCGCTGCAACCCTCCAATAATGTATGTTCAAAATATAGCCGTCATCAGTGTATACCTAGCTTTAATAACCAACATAACCAAACTTCAACTACGCAGTGACAGTACTTAAGATAGCGTGAATTAAATATTGAGAGCTTTCGTTTAAACAATTCATTAAGTTGCGCGTATTAGACGAAAAACCCGAACTAAATACACATTAATAATGGGCAGGAAGAAATGTCGAGGTAATTTTATTAGCTTCTTACCTAGCCATGTGCTGGGCACTAGGTTAGAAAATAGATTTTTACATTTACAGAATTCGATCATCTTACCGTGGAGGAAAAGAAAGTTATAACAGTCGCCGAAATTGTGCAATTGCTCATTAAAGCCCAAGAAGAAAAACGCGACGTGAACCTGAATGCGTTGAAAACCCGAATTGCATCCAAGTATGGGCTGGCAACGTCACCACGGCTGGTCGACATCATTGCAGCTGTGCCCGTTAACCACAAGAAGGTTTTAGTACCAAAACTCCTGGCAAAACCTATCCGAACAGCTAGTGGGGTGAGTATTTATTGCATTGGACTTTCTGGAAGTTACATCGCAACCGATTTTGTAGATTGCTGTGGTAGCAGTTATGTGTAAGCCGCACAGGTGCCCCCACATAAATATGACCGGCAACATATGTGTTTATTGCCCTGGAGGCCCTGATTCCGACTTTGAATACTCGACACAAAGTTATACCGGTTACGAACCCACCTCAATGAGGGCAATACGTGCTCGATATGATCCGTACTTGCAGACAAGGCATCGAGTAGAACAGGTAGGTATTTGAGAATTTTAGTAATCATGCTTGAACTGATTATTTTAGCTGAAGCAATTGGGCCACAGCGTTGATAAAGTTGAATTTATTGTGATGGGTGGAACATTTATGTCGTTATCTGAAGAATATCGTGATTACTTTATCAGAAATTTGCACGATGCGCTTTCTGGGCACAAAAGTAGTTCTGTCGACGAAGCTGTAAAGTATTCTGAAAGATCAAATGTGAAGTGTATTGGAATTACAATAGAAACGAGGCCAGATTATTGTCTTCAGAGGCATTTGTCTGATATGTTGAAATATGGATGTACTAGATTAGAGATAGGTGCGTATGTGATTTGTGCTTTATTCTAATGAGCGTTCAATAAATAAATGGGTCCAGAGTGCCCTGATCGTCTGTGATTGCAAAAATTCAGTGACCACCTGGACCTTTTTTTTATTGAACATCTGTTACATTATATATAATAATTCGATAGGTATACAGTCAGTATATGAAGATGTAGCTAGAGACACAAACCGTGGACACACGGTAAAAGCTGTGTGCAACACCTTTAATCTCTCTAAAGATGCCGGATTTAAAGTTGTGGTGCACATGATGCCCAACTTGCCCAACGTTGATCTTGAACGGGACGTGGAACAGTTTATAGTGAGTAATCTGCAGCTGGCGACTTCTTAAACTAACGCTGTTAACTGCAGGAGCTTTTCGAGAACCCCGCATTTCGACCAGACGGATTAAAAATTTATCCTACACTTGTCATACGTGGCACAGGCTTATACGAGCTGTGGAAAACTGGTCGGTACAAGAGTTATCCTCCTTCGGTTCTTGTTGATTTAATAGCCACCATTTTGGCTCTGGTTCCACCATGGGTCAGGATTTATCGAGTGCAAAGGGATATACCCATGCCGCTAGTGAGGTCAGTTTTGCAGTGACCTTGTTTTCAAAATTTAATTATTATTTATTGTAGCTCTGGTGTTGAACATGGTAATCTCCGAGAGCTGGCTTTGGCGAGAATGAAAGATTTGGGCTTGAAATGCAGAGACGTGCGCACGCGTGAGGTTGGAATAACCGAAATCCATCAGAAGGTGCGACCGCACGGTGTGGAATACGTTCGGAGAGATTATGTTGCTAACAATGGGTGGGAGTCTTTCTTAAGTTATGAAGATCCCGAGCAGGACATTCTGATCGGCTTGTTGAGGTATAGATTACTTTCCTTATGTTTTTATAAAAACTTTTATGGTGAATTTTATTCGGTTTGTATAATGATCTGTTTTGTGTACAATTTAGTAATTATCGGCTATAAAAAAGTTGTGTGAACAGTATTAAAGCTTTTTTGTGTGCGTCAAAGGAGATCAAATCCCTCTTCGTAATGAAAGACAAATAAATGTAGCAGCAACGTTGAATGTTATGTTTTTATGAGAAGACTTGATCAAAATTGAAGAAGCAATGGATTGGCATATAATAGAAGTGCTACTTACAAGGAGAAAATAATAAAAAGGAAATCTTTTTTATTGTACAGAGCTAATAAAGTATGAAATGGGGTACAATTCTGTGTAAGCAATAAGCTAAAATACGAAATCGAAAGAATGTGTCATTAGAAATAATACAAGTCTATGCATCCACGGCAATTGTTTCTTCTCAAAAAATCTTGAAAAGACTAGAATTGCAGAGAGTGGAAGCAAATTATGTAATAATTGTGGGAGTTTACTGGCTAGATCAGTAAAAGAAAACAAAATTAAGAAAAATCACTGGGACGTGGTGAATATGGTGACTGAAATAATAGGAACATAATACACAAAGAACAGGATAAATATGGACCCTTTATAGTGACCACAATTAAGGAAATAATTAATACAATAGTATTAAACACATGCCAGATACAAACCAATTGTAGAATAGTTAAAAACGAATTGAACATTTTAATGTGCCTAAATAAAAACTTATCAATGAAGGAAAGTTTTTGGTGTATTCCGGTCCTCAGGCGAATGAACTTCTGGTTAGCCCTGAGAATGACTTTTTCCGTGGTTTATTCGTTGTTTTAGAACGAGTGACACTTTCACAATCCGTCTTGCACTTGTTACGGTATGAAACTGTTATTATTGACACTCACGAGTGAGGGAGTGCCAAATGCTTACTCAAAACCGGGAGACGTCGACACTTACCCTGGAAATCTCACCAAACAGGCTAAAAGGCCACAGCTTGATACGCTCAGGGAGATGGGCGTGGTCCTAGAGACGTTACACCACTGGGCAAGCGGAGCTGTTTACATATAGGGTGTTGCAAAAGAAATGGGCGCCACAAGATTCAATCGGGGGAAACCCACGCTTAACTGAACCTTGAAGGCCAAACGGGGTGTAATACGAGTGCTTGGCCTCACCAACCTCGACGCTGCAGCGGCGAGCATTGCCTACTTACCTGTGACGCTTAAACACTCAGGCTTTGCCGTACATTTATCTTTACAGAGTAACCTGAAAGTGGGCATGCATAGACTCGTCGGAAATCATAAAGATTTGTTCAAAATACTGTTCTATTGGTCTCACACATGTAAATTAGTGATACACAAAAGGTAGACACAGTCATATATGGACTAAACTATATAGCCCAGCTGGAAGACGCTTTAACTCTAATTATAATTAAACAAACACATGAAATTAGTTCACCGTGACCTCAGCGACACTTGTAATGTTTCTACAAAGAACGCACCAATTATGGGCGAACAACTGAATAAATTTAGTTTTACAAGAGGCTTTGACAGGCCGTTATGAATCAGCAAATTATCATATGAATTAGGCCTGAACAGTTGAATGAATTTGATTATCAATAGCATCGACCAAGCGGTACTGCATTAGCAAGTAAATACAGATAAATTAGACCTGGCCAGTGAATGAATTTGATTAATACTAAATACACTAATTAGGCCTGAACAGTTACATGAATTTGATTATCAATATCGACCAAGCGGCACTGCATTAGCAAGTAAATACAGATAAATTAGGACTGACCAGTTGAATGAATTTGATTATTAATGCTAATTACACACGCTATCTGAATGAGTCCGCCGAGCGATACATTACGACGGCTAGCGGGCTCACCAACTGCAACGAACGTACTGCGGAGGCGTGGGAGTCGAGCGGCACCTGAGGATAATCCACCAACGTGGCGAGGTGCCCTCGGGACAATCGAAACGGACGAGACTGCAGACTTATACAGCTCTGCAATATGAATTCCCAGCTATGGGAGAAAGGCCTCTTCACAGCCCCACGAGATTATGCAAAACTGGCGGTCATATCAACACACAAGGCACCACAAGCTCACTCCACAAGAAAACCACACCATCTCTCGCTTCAACGATCCGTCGAGAAGTCCAACGATTAACAAACAGCGAAACAAAGCGGTATCAGTGTGAACACAGGCCGCCGTGCCCGAGGGCACGACGGCTATCAAGCATCAACGCTCGAAGAAGCACTCCTGACCACGGCCGGTGACTGACTAATCCCAAAGCAGACGCCACGCCGAGTTTCGCGCTAAACACGCTGTTTGCGACATGCAGCTGTAGCCATGAAATCGCAGATCCCAACGGGCGCGGCGGCCCATGGACGAAAGTTTAAATTTTTTAAGGAAGATATCTCGCTCGCTCCCATGGGCTATGTTTTGAAATTGATGTAAACTGGACGAAACAAAGTGCAGCTGCCACTATGACAACATAGAGACCAGAGCGAACCTACCAGAGAGAGTTACGTGCGTGACAAATATTTAGAATTTTGGATGCAATTAGCTGAAGTACTATACGAGAAAATATGTTTGAAGAGGAACCTATATACAAGCAGACTCGTCATTGTTGTACCAAAACTACTTCAAATGGTCACGTAACTATTGAAATTAAAAATGGCCTGACACTTCTGCCAAACTCCGTTCTTTCTCATTTTTTAAGTAGTGATATTGTTATAACTAACCTCTGGCTTATTATATAGTTTATTAACGTGTAACCTCTTGCAGTTCTCTCACCTTCTCCAAATATTTTGTTGATTATTCAATTCACCTGTCATCTGTCAAAACGTGACCAATGAAAATCCAGAATTCTGACGTTTCTTGACCAATCAAAAAAATATCAGTGGATATATCTTCCTAGAAGGTATTCAAGTGACTATTTTAAACAAATGTGATTTTTATTAGAAAAAGTCAATATTAGTGTTCTGTTACTATAGAAATTCCGTAGTTTGATGCTAGATTTACTGAAAACTAATTTTAAAAAGTAGTTGGTTCATTAAATAGTCCCTCGAATACCATTCTTACAGTGCTATTCACTAACTTACTTCGTTATCTAAACGATTTTCGTTAGGAACGAATTCGTACAGGAGGGTCATCCGATTTTCGTTATAATTCGTATTCAGTACGGGAGCCTCAACGAATTCGGTAACAATTCGTTCGTAAACAGTCCGTAACGAAAGAGGGAATGTTTTTAACTAGAATAGTACAGGTAAAGCAACGCGTCTTAAATCCGATCATCTAGTGGTCAGCTTTATAAGTAGTTGTGACGTGCAATCTCTCTCTTTCATATTTATAAGTAGATGTATATCTATTGCATTTTAACTACCGTTGCTACAAATATTCTGCTTGGCGGCGGCAACTTTAAATAAAATACGATCAGTCTCAAACGTTTTTGGTTGTGTGTGAAAAACAAATTAATGCCAAAACAAACAGCGAAAATGAGGAGTGGCAGCTCTTTTTTGACTATGAGTGGTATATTAATAGAGGGAGATCCGTCATGTTTATAGTAGAGATTTCTTGATATAAAGCAATAAAAGTTATGCCATCCCGGATGTCGTACACTTCTTATCTTGAAATTTTTAATTATTGTGTTTTAACCAATGTAATCATTTGTATAATGTAGTTTACTGGTTAATTATTTCTGATTGATGTTTTACTGCCTTTTTACTTAAATTTGTTCAACTTTTAAATTTTAACCTCACTTTTTATTATTTGCTTCATATGTTAATAAGCAGGATTGTTATAGTCTGATGCTGAAACCAATCTGATTTTGAAAGATGTCGCTACACACAACAATAATAAAATCGTGGACAAGACTTAAGAGTTTTATTGCTTCATAGCATAGTTATATTATTATGTACATAGTTATAAGTATTATTTTTTATTATTTATTATAAGTATTATATAAATGCAATTGCACTAGTATAAATTTGCCGATAAATCTTTTCACTGTATTTCCGGTTGATATAAATCTTGTATTGTAGCGACCATGTGGTATAGTAAGTTCTGCACCAATAATACACGTAAACCGCCAGGGTTACAAGGGGTAGCCCACGTCACCTCACAATCATGACAATCTTTCACCTGCAACAATACAAACTTCTTTAAATAAAATGTTTATTTCAAATAATTTTACTTGCTGTTGCAAGAGAAATTATTGATATTAATAAATTATAAATAACGCATGTACCTTCAACAAACTGTCGCAAGTGCTGGTTTATAATGGATGTTGGCCATATTGCCGCATTGTCAACTGATTCTGGATACCACACATTTACTGCCAGCAATGTTAGGTCAGCATCGCATATGACTTGCACGTTGAAGCTGTCATAGTTTTTTCGGTTTATATATACTCGCCCTGGAAACTATTTGTCTTCAGCGGGAGGAGCTACTATGGCTATATATGTGTGCAGTCAATTACACCACTGAATTGAAATTTACCATAAAATCTCAATTTTGTGCTCCGTTTCTCTTTTGCGGTGGTTGGAAACTTCACCCATATATTTAACAAATGGTCATAAGTGGCTTTTGTAACGAGATTGATACATCGGCTAACAATTGACTAATTCAAACTAAACAAGTAACTTGTAGCCACACATTTTTGGTAAGAACCATTTGCATATCATTTTGCTCAGGTTGGTTAAAAGGATCACTTTGATCTCTTACTCTTAGAAAACAGTTTTGAAGATGCAGATTTTCTCTGAAAAATTATACTTATAAATATAATTTGCACCAAACACAACAGCAATAAAATAACATACCTGTTTACACACTCTTCTTCTCCAATAGCCATCAACAAATGTATAAAATTATAGTCAAATTCTATTAAAGTTATTACTTTATAAATACGTTTGTTTGTCCGATTTATAGGTTATCTTGATATTTTACTGTCAAGTAATCACCAACTACGCAAGCGTACACGTTTTACGAATTCGTTCAACTCATAACGACAGGGCAAAGAGTATCGTACGGGAACGTCAACCGCAACGAAAGGCGTACCGAAGTTATTACGAATTTGTTAACGAAGTGGGTTTACTGAATACGAACTTGCTCACTTTACGAAATTTCGGATATAACGATTCGTTGAGAGCTAACGAAAAGCTTACAGAATAGGCTAGTTAGTCAAAGTTAAGTAGATTATTTTTGCGGTGGTATCACTACTCATGTCCATTGCGCTTGGGATTAGGACTCGTGCTAGCGCACTCGTCCTAATCATACCAAAGCGCAATGGACATTCGTGACACCACCACAAAAATAGTCGACATAACTTTCACTACTCATGGTATTATAAGTGAGTATTATCTTCATTGGGTTTTGATTGGTTTTATTGAAATTACAAATGACTATTATATGATTTTTTCTTTTCCACATTTGTTGTGTCTTCCAGTATATCATACAGCTGTACCTGGATATTATCTATTATCTCTTTATCTTCTTTACTTATTGTCGGGGTTGCAATTCTATCTGATATTTTTTAGTAAAAATTCCCGTTTTTTGTTCATTTATGAAATTTAAAAAATAAAATGAAGTGTCTGAAAAAAGGGTTATTTTGATAGAATAAATACCTACCTCTAAACTTCACCATCTTTAATTTTTGTGCTTTGTTAACAAATAATCCTACTCCTAATTGTCCCTTGTTCTGTCTGAAGTGATAGAATATATACCTCAACTTTTTTTCTTCTAACTCCTGACATATCCACTGTGTCTGATTTTATATTTGAAGATGCCAGCTTCAATTCAATTATACAGCCTTCCGATAAAGAAGTTTTTGTATTTAGCACAAATATTTAAGCTTGTTCCTTGTTTTTTATTTTTCCAAAATTTGATTCTTCCTAGTCGTTAATGGGGATTGGTCTCTTGCTCCTCTGGTGACCAGCCTACTGGGGAGTGTTGATTCAAAATTTCTTATTGTTTTACTGTCCAGTCTTTGCTTGGTTCGTCTATAGATTGTGGCTCTTTTGGATTTGCATTATTTGGTATTTTGTAGAATCATTGTTTTACTCACTGCTTTCACTGTTGGTTCGTTTACTTGTTTTTTTAAACGGGACAGTTGATATTGGTTTTGCAGCCAGCAGTGATTGGATCCACTGGGTCTTGCTCTTTTTTCGCTTCATTCTCACATGTGCTATTTTTTAGGTTTGCTTCTTCGGATTTAATTCTGTATCTTTGCCTCTCTTCAGTAGGCTTGCCTTTGACCTGGTTTAAGTTTATTGTAATTGATAATATTTTGAGAAGATAATCTTTGTTTATAAAAATGTTTGTAGCTATAAGATTTGTTTTTGCAGACATTGCCATGATGTTAGTTCTAAACGAGACGAACTTTACTGGTATTGGATTTTTCGTATTTTTTTCTTTTAAATTTTTTAATCTCTTCTGGGTTGTTTATACTAATTTCAGTTTGTAGGTGTCTTAAAAATATGTTGCAGCTTTATACCATCTCTAATAGAGGGACTATTATTATGTCCTCCATATGGGCTTCTCGCTTGAAATGTCTTGTGTTGTCGAGCAATTGTCTTTGCTTTTATTTTCGTTTGCACTTGTACATGTAAGGATGATAAGCAAATACAGCTCTTAATGCCGCTTTCTAATCTCTAGCTTTTTAATTACTTTGAAGAGCTTTAGAACAGTTTTCTGAAGTCCTCTCTCTGTGCCTGGGTAGTTTGCTTCTTGAAGATTTATAACTTTGTATTGTTACGTCTTACGTTCTGGGGCTATTAAAAATTATACGCCGCTTCTGTTTTAAGCATTTATTTACAACGATTTATCTTAATCTATTTACACAACACAAGAACTATTAAGGCGGAACACACATTATTTATAAACTAACAGGACTATTTCTAACAACAGATATACTTTATTTATTTACACGCGATTTCAACATTAATGATTTATATGTCTATATTTATTTGTTATACACGCGTTATTTATCTCGCTAGATTTATGTACACACGGGTTTATTTATATGGCAGCTTCTTCCAAGTTGGAGTCGGCACTCGGACTTCCACTTCGACTTCGACTGTCCTCTTATTTCCTTTTCGCGTATTTATAAATGCGCCGAGTGAGTCATTCCGGAAGCGTCGAGACCTTGCTCGATCCTTCCCGCAACGCTGACGTGTTCGCGCGCATGAGTCACCAAGGTCGTTTCTCGAAGGTTGTGACTCATCCGTCCGCACGTGAACCGGCCCAAGGTCGTGACACTGCCCCCGCCTTAGGTCGTTCTCGAATGCTCGGGACGCTGAGTCATATGTTTGCAATGGACTGATCCCAAGGTCGTTACAGTATTTTATTGTTTATTTATTAATTTGGTCATAGAAAAATTTAGATTTTTAGCCTGAAAGTTTTCACACACGACGTTGCTACATCCACAACTTTGACCTGGCAGAAATTTGGTATAAATCATTAGGATGAAATGCTTACTAATATAAAGGTGATGGATCACATAGTACTGTTTGAATAGAAACAATGATGTCAGCGAATTCAATAAATAAAGCTTAGATATGAACTGCGAGACGACTAGAGCGATTTTCAATAGAAAATCTGAGTACACTATTACCTACACCTAAATTCTAGTGATTAAAACACATCTTTTTGTCATAAATTTCAAAAAGAAAAGTATTTAACATCACAACAGACCCAATAATAACTTATGGATGACAGACATAATCACTGAACGAATTGCTACGGCACAAATTAGGGTTTTCCATATAGCAGACGAATGTTTACCTAGAAAGGGTCAAGACCATAAAACTCTTGAAGATACAAAGACTGGTACAATTAAAATGGAGCAAGGACTGAACACCCAGGTGGACGAGTCGAAGGGTCATAAATTTATTCTCTGTAGCAAAACCCTCAAAGACACAATAGCAGTTAGCACTGTCAATTTCAAAGTATTCCAACCCAGCCAATAGACGAGTCAAGGGGCCTATAAATTACCACTGGTAAATTCGGACAGGAGCAAATATAAACATGATCTTTGATTGACTTTTTTTGAATAATGTGATTTAGAAAACATTTAATGTTTGCATGATAATAACTAAATTCTACACAAAAAAGCAAAAACTGAAAATGTTAAGTTTTCCAATCTATGAAATGCAGAAGTGAAACAAAAATTCAAAGGTTTTAATGTAAATTAGAGCAGCACGTGAAATGTTGCACACTTTTTCTATGGGTCTATCATTCATTTACTAATTAGTCCAAACACAATAATGCAATATTTATTCCACCTAGGTTGCGAAAATGTTCGAATGAAACAACGTTCAGACCGGAGCTGCTCGGTGGATGCTCAATCATCCGAGAGTTGCATGTTTATGGCAGTGTCGTGCCGGTGCACGACCGAGATGTACTGAAATACCAGCACAGAGGCTATGGGGCGCTGCTGATGGAAATGGCGGAGCGAATTGCAATTAAGGAGCACAAGTCGAAGACAATAGCAGTTATATCGGGCGTAGGAACCAGAAATTACTATCGTAAGTTGGGGTATCTCCTGGAGGGCCCCTACATGATCAAGAGTTTGGATCCGGAGATCTATAAGAGTGCTCTGTATTACTACGATAAAAGAGACGTGCGCCCTCCACCTCCCCAGAGTATGGCCGATATGGAAGCACCAAAAATCTTGAACGATGAAGAATTCTTAGAGAAGTGGGATAAGGAGCATAATTGGGGCATCTATAATAAGTAAGTACTGTGGTTTTATGAGAAATGCTCGATAAAATTCATGTTTTTATTTTTAGGAACAGGATTAGGCCCAATAAACGTAAGAATATAAAGTACAAGGTTTAGTCATGTAAGGTACAAGTTACTTTCCTTATTGACTGTTATGTTTATGCGATTTTGAATGAAAATAAAAAGAATATTCTTTAGTTTTATTATTTCTTTATTTATGTAATTTTTATTTAAGCTGTGACCAACGGTTACATGAAACCAATTACAGGTCACAGCATGTGTGTATTGTTATGTAGCATGCGTTGTGTGTGGTCCCATAGACCAGACCGGTCCCAATACCGATCCAATGGACTGCAAAAAAATCCCGCCTGCTCGTAGATTCGAACCAAGGACTCACTTATTGCAAGCCTGACGCCCTTGCCACTGTGCCACGCGCCACGCTGTTCTTTGGAAGTCTGTCTGTAATGCAAAACTGTTGCACAAAAAGAGGTCCACTTTGAATCGCTTTTATAATTTAGTTAGGAATTGCAAAAAATGTCACCCAATATCCCTCAAGCAAAGCGCTAGGCTTGCATTAAGCAAATCCTCGGTTCGAATCTTGCAGGGGTTGGAATTTTTCCACGACCTTGGCGATTTGAATCGGTCTCGGTGAGACCATTCACAGTTGGCACCAAATTAATTGTGCTCTACTCATAACCACAGACCTAAGAAATACAGTAACAAGGTCAACACATCACTAAGACACAAGCCTCACACAATGGTTGTTGCGCAAGCACAAAAGGCTCGCTTCAACTTTGTAACCCGAATCCGGAGCAACTTGAGCATAGTACATGCAAGTGTATAAAGCAATAGCCTCTACACCGCAAGGTAAAGTGAGGTTACCAAAAATACAATACAATACAATCCCTCAGGCATTAATAACTACAGTGTGTTTCACTTTACATGGAAGCACCCCTGTATTTTCTTTGTTTTTGTATGAATCGATTTGAATTTTTTACCAGTTGTACAACTCACCAAGAGGCATCTATTCATGTCCTTGAGCGCAAATGACGTTATTAGCCTGGCCTACTACGATCAAGAACATGGGTCCTACTGTCAATATTTTGTATCGCGTTAGAGTTACAGCAAAAAGTTATTAAGAAAAGTTGTTTAGAATCAAAAGAATACCCCAAATACCGTTTTTCGTTTAATAATTCGAATTTTTAATTTTTATCCATAAATTTGTCAAAGTCCCAAATTTCAACTTTTAATTTGGTATCAAATGGTGCCATGGAGAACTAACATTTTAATTATTGCTGCAAACGTCATTAGCTTTTAATAATGGCTGAATTACGTTTAACTGTTGCTGAGAAAGTAGAAATAATTAGAATTACTTGTGATAATGCAAGATCCAATAGAGAAGTAGCTAGAATATTTAATGGAATGCATCCAGGGCGTGCACCTATTTTTCCTGGCACTTAGTTTCTGACGATGCAGGCAGCGGCAAATTTTCGATGGTTAAATAGTTACATTTAATGCCATATCTCAGGAGGATTAGCGTCGTAAACCGCCAAAATCATTTCCTCCAAGGGACACTCTCGAACTATTCTTCTTGGTCTGGGCTTAAAAACATTTCCAGTTAAATTAAAAAATTGATTAATTTCTGAAACAGTTCCAGGATAAATAGGTGCACGCCCGGAATGCATTCCATTAAATATTCTAGCTACTTCTCTAAGGATCTTGCATTTTCACCAGTAATTCTAATTATTTCTACTTTCTCATCTACAGTTAAGCGTAATGGAGCCATTATTAAAAGCTAATGACGTTTACAACAATAATAAAAATGTTGGTTCTCCATGGCACCATTTGATACCAAATTAAAAGTTGAAATTTGGGACTTGGACAAATTTATGGATAAAAATTAAAAATTTGAATTATTAAACGAAAATCGGTATTTGGGGTATTCTTTTGATTCTAAACAACTTTTCTTAATAACTTTTTGCTGTAACTTTAACGCGATGCAAAATATTGACAATAGGACCCATGTTCTTAATCGTAGTAGGCCAGGCTAATAACGTCATTTGCGCTCAAGGACATGAATAGATGCCTCTTGGTGAATTGTACAACTGGTAAAGAATTCAAATCGATTCATACAAAAACAAAGAAAATACAGGGGTGCTTCCATGTAAAGTGAAACACACTGTATATAAGCACAGCAGGCCTTAAAAGCCCCAAAACTTGGTTGTTTATAGCCCTCCATCTCTTCCTCTCATAGTTACTTTCTCCCAGTCCATGTTAATGAGCTACCTGAGATGCCTTTTTCACAGAGTGCAGTCATTTAGCCCTAGGTCGGCCCCTCCTCTTCTTTCCTTGGATTTCGCGCTTCAATACCAATTTTGGGAGCCCTATCGTTATCAATCCATGCTACGTACCCCAACCAGCATATCCTTCGAATTTTGATCTCTTGCGTCACACTTCGTTCTCCATATAGCTCCATTAATTTTGCAATCTTCCTTCTGATCCACTGGTGCAAATGTTCCCTGCTGGGTTAGTTCGCGGCAGGGTGAGGGTTTGTTTACATCTGGTTTAGGCTTGAATCTAGTTTAGCGACCAACTCTAATCGACATGTGCTATACACCATTCGACGCGTCTCGTCGAGCTGAACAATATTGCTGTTGGGGACATTCGGGGCAGACCAATGGTTACTGAGATACAGCACTATAAAGTTTTTTTTTATAAAATCTCTTCATGGAAAACACTCTGCAGTCTTTGGCGGAGCGCCACACAGCGTACCTTACCGAAGGCTAATAACAAGTCACACTGTGCGCCACCTACCCTAACCTTACCTAACATAAGTTAACCTAACCTAATCTAGTTTAGCAACCACCTCCGATCGACATGTGCCATACACCATTCAACGCGTCTCGTCAAGCTGAACAATATTGCTGCTGGGGACATTCGGGGCAGACCAACGGTTACTGAGATACAGCACAGTAAAGATTAAAATGTCCCACACTGTCTATGGCACGTTCGCTTTAAAATGTCTTTATGTAAAATCATGTGTTGGGTTGGGTCGGGTTGGGTTGGGTTGGGTCGGGTTGGGTTGGGTTCGGTTGGGTTGGGTTGGGTGAGGTTAGGTTAGGTTAGGTTAGGTAAGGTAAGGTTACGTTAGTTTAGGTTTTGTTAAGTTAGTTTAGGTAAGGTTATGTTAGGTTAGGTTAGGTTAGGTAAGGTTAGATTAGGTTAGGTAAGGTTAAGTTAGGTGGCGCGCAGTGTGACTTGTTATTAGCCTTGAGTGAGGTACGCTGCGCGGCGCCCCGCCGAAGGCCCCAAAGTGTTTTCCACGAAGAAATTTTTTTTCACGCTTTGCAATTAATTTTCAGTTGGATGGTCCCTTATTTTCGCATATATTTTGCTTATGGCTGGGGGGCGTTTTTCAAAAACTTTATAGTGCTATATCTCAGTAACCATTGATTTAGCTTAGGTTAGGTTAGGTAAGGTTAGGTTAGGTTAGGATAGGTAAGGTTAGGTTAGATTAGGTTAGGTAAAGTTAGGTTAGATTAGGTGGCGCGCAGTGTGACTTGTTATAAGCCTTCGGTGAGGTACGCTGCGCGGCCCCCGCCAAAGGCCCCAGAGTGTTTTCCACGAAGAAATTTTTATTCACGCTTCGCAATTAATTTTCAGTTGGATGGTTCCTTATTTTCGTATATATTTTGCTTATGGCTGGGGGGCGTTTTTCAAAAACTTTTATCGTGCTGTATCTCAGTAACCATTGATTTAGTTTAGGTTAGGTTAGGTAAGGTTAGGTTAGGTAAGGTTAGGATAGGTAAGGTTAGGTTAGGTTAGGATAGGTAAGGTTAGGTTAGATTAGGTTAGGTTAGGTGGCGCGCAGTGTGACTTGTTATTAGCCTTCGGTGAGGTACGTTGCGCGGCGCCCCGACGAAGGCCCCAGAGTGTTTTCCACTAGAAAAGTTATATAAAAAAAAAACTTTATAGTGCTGTATCTCAGTAACCATTGGTCTGCCTCGAATGTCCCCAGCAGCAATATTGTTCAGCTCGACGAGACGCGTCGAATGGTGTATAGCACATGTCGATCGGAGTTGGGCACTAAACTAGATTAGGTTAGGTAACAGGGGCGTACCCAGGATCAAAACTAGGGGGGGGGCAAGCCTGGTTATTCGGGTTCTGACATTTCAGCAGGGAAAAGGCGAATGAAAACAAAATTTAAAGAAATTTATATTTAATTATAGCAGTGTTTTATTAGTTACTATAATTATTTGCTCGAAAAAAAAATTTAAGTTTTTTTAGTTGCATTTATTTCAGTTTTATTTTTTTTTCTTATACTAATATCATTTTTCGCGGCGGCCACATCCTTTTTTACAATGGCATGAAATAAATTTTAATAAAGTCTCATGTGCTGGATTGTCTGTCATTGTTTCGGAAGTGTGCATTTTTTTCAATTCCATACCACTGTTGGACCTGGTGATACGTACGTCCTAAATGCGTGATACCGTGCAGCGTCCTTCGTTGGTGTCAAAGAAGCAAAATTAAATGTGTTTCTTGCACTTAATTTTGGTATAATATTGGTAACGGACTTCTTCCAAGATATTTTTTTCCATGTTGCCATACAAAGCAACGAGTAAGCGTGCTTCAGCATCTGTGATATCACCTGGTTTGGCATCGTGATGTTTGAATATGCCTATAGTGTCATTGAGTCTGGTGCTTTTCTTGACAAGCCAACAAAATTTAGTTGTTCGTTGGTTGTAGACGGACGACGTTGTGTCGCAGCCACTAAACGCATGGAGAAACAGAATGTTCTCAGATGCTTTTTCATATTGAAAAGTATTTGCAGAATACACTCTTTCAAGAAGTTTGCCTCTCCCAGGTTTGCGAAAGTAGATGTTGCTAATGCCGTCAGCAGGACTAAAAGATCGACGTCTTCTCCAATGACGAAAACAGCATCAAATGTTGAGCACAAAGAAATCGCCATGTTGACAATCAACACATCTTCTTCAGCCTGCTTAACTGTAATACAGTAATGTTTGAATTTTTTTTTTCAGCATCGAAATCAAACGGACTTTATTTTTTTCGTTTGCTAGAAATCGTTCTTGGGAAACTAGAACTGGCGTTGTTTCATCGAAAATAACATCCGCAGACATTTGCTTTTTAGATCAGCGAAGTCTTCCTGCAGTCTTGGTATTTTTTGCCACCATCAAACGAATATCCATCGAAAACAACGGCTGCATGTGCGAGTATAAGTCACTTATAGTTGCATTCATAAATTAAGAACTATTCCATAGCTATACTAGATGAAAATAATTTTTGATAATACTTTGTATTTCTCTATAGAATGTTATTCTGATGTATATAAATATTACAAACAATATAGTGTAAGTTGTTCCTACAAAATGTACCATCATAAATATAATTTAACGATATTTTGGAGAAATGATCAACTTTCAGCCTCTGTAGCGCGTTACATATTACACTTACAACAAAAATTAATAAACAAAAAATATAAAAACTTTGTCTTCTTTAACTTTATATTGAACTTTTTTGACGTTGGATCAACTTTTGCGGAGCTATTTGGAAAACACCAGTTTTTAGCACCTTTAATCCAAGATGGCGGCTCGCGCGGCGCCCCTCCAAGGTCGAAAACTTGGATTTAACATCAGGATCCCGACCTGAACAACATATATAAAAACCGTTCATACTCCATTTTTTGTTGAGCAAAGGCCTTTTTTTGTCCATACAGACTGGGCTATTCGTGTAACTGATGTCGACATGATAATGCGAATTGACAAAACTAATTTATTGTGTAAGTACATTAAATAAATGTTAAAAGAATTTTGCCTAATCGTGACAGTGTAAGTTGGCGTATTTGGCAGAGATATTTTCAAAGCTTAATGAGCTGCCCTGCAAGGAAATTATAACACTCCTTTTCGGGTTTATGATAGAGTAAGTGCTATGAAAAAGAAGCAGAAAAAGGTATCGTTTTCAACGCTCGAGAATTTTGTTGAAGAAAATGACCTGAAACTGAGTCCTGCACTTCTGACAGATATCAAAACACACTGTCTTGGTTTGATTCAAAGCTACAACCCATATTTCCCTGAAGACTTCAGCAAATATTCCTGGATCCAAAACCCGTTTGCTGATATAGAAGTGGCACCAGAAATCTTTATTGCGAAAGAAAAGGAACAGTTGCGTGAACTAAATTGTGACTCAGAACTACAGCAAAATTTTTTTAAAATGTTGCTTGTGAACTTCTGGGTTGAAAGGCGTTCGGACTACGCAGAAATAGCTGACAAAGCAGTTAAATTTTTACTTCCCTTCACAACTTCTTACTTGTGCGAGACAGCATTTTCTTCACTTGTGTATCTTAAGAACAAATATCGGAATAGAGACTTATTAATGTGGAAAATGATCTTTGTTTAAGACTGAGCAATCTTATAGTCTAAGAGCTGGTGACATTTTTTGATGATCATTTAGTTAAGGCCTATTTTTTCAGAGAATGTTGCTGGAAGCATGTATAAGTGTCATCTGTAAGGATTCTCCTAGATAGCGGTATCGGAGGGAGGCAGAACACCCCCAATTTTCACTGTCAGTATATGTCAAATTCGAGGTGAGCCGGTTAGGTTTTGTGTCAGTTTGTGTCAAAACTGAATGAAAAGCTAACCTGCTAATCTTGAATTTGACATAGACTTACAATGCCACCAACCTATTATTCATACGTTTCAATTTCCACAGCCGCCCCTTATGGACTTTTTTAGTGTAAGTTATGTCAAATTCGAGGTTAGCAGGTTAGATTTTCAGTCAGTTTTGACACAAACTGACACAAAACCTAACCCGCTCACCTCGAATTTGACATATACTGACAGTGCAAATTGGGGGTGTTCTGCCTCCCTCCGATACCGCTATCTAGGAGAATCCTTACAGATGACACTTATACATGCATCCAGCAACATTCTCTCAAAAAATAGGCCTTAACTAAATGATCACTGAAAAATGTCACCAGCTCTCCTACTATTAGACCAGACGTTCTCAAGTTGGCTTCTAATCTTCAAGCTCAGCCTTCTCATTGAAGTTTTGTATTATATTTTTGTTGTATTTTCCTTACAGTATAATGTTTTTTTATTTTCAACTTACGGTATGAATTCCTTGTTCACATCAATTAATAAAATATAACACTACACAGAATTTTATTTTTCATACTTATGGTTGGAAAATGGGTTAGTTAGATTAGTAAAATAATAAACATATTCCATTCATAAATTACCTCCACGTGACTAAGTGGTACGCAAAATATTTTTGTCTGGTGAAGTGGTTCGCCAGGAAGAAAGTTGGGAAACACTGGTCTAGAAGATTTCCTCTTCTCTCATTGGCTGCCATCTATGCACTCTGCTAGTAGGTTGCCGCCAACCTGCTATCCGCTAACGTCTAATCGGCTAGAACCAGCTGGAGACTTCTCCCTCACTTGAATCCTACGGGCTGGCTGCCATAGATTCCTCTACCAGTCCCTAGGTGGTTCTAGATACTTCTCGGTTTTTACACCATTTCAGTGAAGTAAACAACTGATAAATCGCCATCGCCCTACCTAATTTTGTTTCGTTTCATCACTTTATAACCATTTTTTTGGGTTGATTTTCAAAACGCAGCCTCATAATTTAAAAAAAATTTTTTTTGCTTCTAGGGGGGCAGCTGCCCCCCCCCCCCCTTCCCCTCGCTGGGTACGCCCATGTTAGGTAAGGTTAGGCTAGCTGGCGCGCAGTGTGATTTGTTATTAGAGACCCTGTATATAGTTAGATTAGAGTTGAGAAAACACAAACGTCAGCCGCCAAATTTGATCCAAAACATGCATCATGCATGCATGCGCAGAAATACTGTTTGAAAGTCACTAGATCGTTTATCTACAACACCTTTATTTAAATTTCTACTGCTGCTTCAAAACACTCAAAACATAGCGTAGAGTACTGTTTGTATCAGAAATATGTAACAAGTGTTAAAAAACTGAAATACGTATACAAATTTCGTATAGCAGATATATGAACATTTCCTAAAACGATGGTTTCTGCATATTAAAGCATCGAAGTGATCTTTAGTAAAAACGTTTTTGAAAGCTTTTTCGAGTTGCTCGGTTTTACTCTTTTCATTGTGTACCTACCTAATTTCTTTCTCAGGATAACGTGTTTGCGTGCGAGTTACTAATTTTGAATGGAAAACACAATCCTTGCTTTGGTATAGGAATTCATACGTGGTTTGGGTAGCAGCTTCCTGTTTATTGCTATTTCTGTCTTCAAAGCAAGATTCAGACAAAGGTTCAGCGGAAAAGTCATCTTTAGGATGGAAGAAAATTTCATTTTCAGGTCTGGTTATATGATATGAAAATAAAGTAGAAACGGCAGCACCTTTTAATTTCCTTCTGTCATCCACACGTACTTCTTCCCAATGGTTTTATTAAAATGGATTCTTTTTGATATGCTGCTCTTAGCTCTTCATTTTTAGGATGGTATTTTCATAGAAAACCTTGTTCGGATCTGTTTTTGCAGCCAATAATACAGCAACCCCTCATTTCAGGAACTTAGATAAAAGTGACAAGTTTTGACTTAAATGAATAATTTGTCAAATTTGATTAATGGGAAACTGTTTCTAAGGCAATGAGTATTCAAATATACGACGCGCGTGATCCACCAATCACAAAATGAATTCCCTCGTTTTCTCAACTCTTTTGTAACTATATACAGGGACTCTACTTGTTATTACAGTGGCTATATAAGGACAGTGTGGTCAATTTGAAAAAAGGCAGCCATTAAGAGTCGTCTCTACAACAACCAGCCACGCCCTTAGGTATTGTTCTGTGCACGGCCTCCTAAATTGTAAGACAAACGCCACCCTGCTAAATTATGACATAAACGTCATTTTATACGGACTGGACATATGTGAAGTTCCGCGATGCTTTACAGAGCGGTGTATACCCACAATCGAGAAAATGTGTGCAATGTGAGGTGGTCAAATGTGCAGTGTAACATTAATTTTACAATAATGTCAATAATATTACTTAAACAGAATTAAACGGCAAGAGACGAGGTGAAACGTAAAGAATCGCTGCCAACGATTAAAAATCCTCGTTAACGAGCAACCTAATATCGGAATATAAGTCAATGTGTCCTTTGTTATCTTCTTTATTGTGTTTCTGTACATAAAAAACGAGAATTTACAACATTTTGCATTGATCGACACAGAGACTACGTACAAACGCTCAAGAAAAACTGATTTTTTCGATATTCATAAGCAAACCGTTCTATTTATACCACTAGTTAATTTAAAGGAATTTAATATTCAGTGTTAGATAACCCATAAATTCTCTTTAATTTGATTCAATAATCTTTATCATTAAGACATTTATATCGTATATTATAGCTTTTGATTTGGGTTAATGCGCAATTTTCGCAAAAAGTATTTTACTTTAACTCGTTGACATTTACTTATACAAACGAAAATTCGGCATTCGCTTAGACAGAACACTGTAGAATTTTATGATGATTATTTCATTCCACTTCATGTTGGGGCTACTTTCAATAATAAAGGACTTAGAGGCAATTTTGTGTGACTATGTGTAATTTCGTAAAACGACTCTTAATGGCGGATTTTAAAACAACCAATCAGAAACATGACCAAAATTGACCACACTGTCCTTATATAGCCACTGTACTTGTTATTAGCTTTCGGTGAGGTACGCTGCGCGGCGCCCTCCAAAAGCCCCAGAGTGTTTTCCACGAAGAAAAAAATTATACAAAAAAACTTTAATAGTGCTGTCAGTAACCATTGGTCTGTCCCGAATGTCCCCAGCAGCAATATTGTTCAACTCGACAAGACGTGTCGAATGGTGTATAGCACATGTCGATCGGTGTTGGTCGCTAAACTAGATTATTACCCTGGTTTACGTTTTGATTTGCCGCAGCGGTCGTGTGCCACGATCACGTGACAGATCGAGGACCCGACGGGAACACCAGCGCTATCAGTGGTAGATATTGTACTATTAAAGAGCCTGAAATATCATTGCAGATTCTGTAGCATGGCGATCGGTCTCCTTCCTTCTTACTCCATGTAGTTTACTAAGAGTTGGGCAAACAGCGTGATACATTTTGATTGGTTTGGATCATTTTTTACAAGGCATGTGTGATAAAAGTGCTTTTTTACATATTTTGTAATAAGTTATGAGCAACGATTCCACACATGCAAATATCCTTTATCTAATAGACGTGTCCGTCCGGGACGCTGTTTCAGCAGCCAAACCGTAAGAGATAGAGAGATATGTTTTGAATGGTCATGTCAGGTCAGGAACTAGGGTTGCCAGAAATCAAAATGTCGAAAATAGAAGAATTAACTTGAAAATATAGAAGTTTCAAAAAATATATAGAAGATTCAAATAAATCATTTATTACTATCATTACATTAGGTATAATTACTAATGGTATTAAAAATAAACACATTAAAAATATCCAGATAAATGTAATTAAAAAAGACTAAAATAATAAGGATTAAACATTATTTTAAATCCAACCCAACAAATAAAACATAAAATATCGCTTTAAACTGAACATTGCAGCTCTATCCTCTTCCTCTACCTCTAACTATAAAAATAACTCAAAAAATATGTTCCCATTCTTTTTTGTATGAAGAAGTGCATTTACAATTTGCTCGTTTTCGTTTTTGAACGAGACCTTTGTCGGTGTCGGTGTCAGCACCACCACTATCACTACTATTTATATTGTTATTGTAATTGTAATCGTAATCATCATCATCATCATCATCATCACCACCACCACCACCGCTAATGTGCATGCCAGAATCAGCGATATTATTATTATTAATGTTAATAAGTACAAATAAGTAGAGTATTTACACTATAGAAACAAAATAAACCTGTAAAGAACGAACCGGTTCGAAATTTTAGGTTAAGTTATTATTTACTGTTGCTATGCAGTAACAAGTTGTTACATTAGGATTCGGATGGATAAAACCAAGACGGAAACTAGACACCACGATTCCCGAACTGGCATTCTGAATATACTAAAGTCAATTTTTTTTAAATCAGCTGTCAAAGTGTTGTCAAGTTGGTATGAGGAATTGAAAGTAGCAAATAGTGCATTGCACAAAGTAAGTTGGCAGCGTCGAGCCGTTCACGGTCACCGGCGCTGACATTTCAATTACGTTAGACAGACATAACCTCAATTTTGACATGGGGGACTCTGTTATACAGTTGGTCGGTAAGTACAGAATTTAGGGTAACACAGTCTGGTTTTTTATAAAGTTTTGACACTGACAGCTGATTTTAAAAAAATGGACTTTACATATGTATGATATGAGCTACAGTGTTGCCAGGTGGTGCCAAAAATCAAAATATTATTACTATATTATTCAGAAACGTCGAAATATAGAAGATTTTGCTTCTATATTTTAGGAACATAGAAGATAGAACATTTCCCTTGAATATAGAAGACTCCTATTAAATATAGAAGGTCTGGCAACCCTATCAGGAACCGAATTTCAGTCTCTAACACTAATTATTATCTTAATTATAATCCTAACTTTTTAGGTTAGATTCTAGGCAAATTTTATCAATGCGACTGATAGTTTGCTACCAACAATGACGTCATATACGTACGTAGAGTGCTTTATTAACCAGGCAAGCTTATCCCACTAGATTTTGTGCCACAAGAATTTTAGCGCCAAGCCATTGGCTGCGCTGACCGGTAACCGTGCGTTCTGTCGTCTGTCAACCAAGCAAGACTAGAAACCGTTGGGAGTACGTACTATCCAATCCTAGTCCAGTCATTGAAGGTAAAAATATGCTATTACCAAACAGCATATAATGCTCTTTGCTATTAGGTACCTCAGAATTCTTTGAACCTTGACCGATTGACGTGAAATTTGGTGAGTGGTTAGGGGATGGCTCAAGGAGCAAAAGTGACATAGCGCCGATGTGCGCTTTTACCCTGAGAGTGGATGCCACCTCTTCTCGGGGGTGGAAATTGTTGACTCAGAATAACCCCGGAAATGGATAGAGGGACAAATTCTAAGTAAAAAATGTTCTAAATAGTTTTTTCGATAGATCGATATTTTTCGAGCTATTCGCGATTGAAAACTTAGATTTTTCGTGATATAAATGTATGTTTTTGGACGGTTTTTCGCGAATAAGTCGAAAACTTCGTGTTCTATCAAATAAGTTGTAATAACCAAAAGTGAATCTTAGAAAACAGCAAAGAGATTGGTTTTATTATGAATGCTCTAGGTCCAAAATAAAAGAAGTTATGGCTCGTTGAAGAAGATTTTTTTTTGCAACAACTTTGTTCAAAGTAATCAACGTTAATTAACGAAAAACCGATGCAGTTTTCGGGAAAAACTTATAGATCAGTTTTTGTAGTGATTGAAAAGACCTTTAAAATGAGCACTGTTAGAAGTCGATTGCATCATAACTAAGCGAGTTACTATGCAAAAACGGTGGGCCACTCGAATTTTTGAAAAAAAAATTAGCGCTAAAACCCCAGCCATTCCACCAGAATTGATATTGACCATTGTCCCTTTACAAGTTACTTTATTTTAGTATTACTCATGCAATCCAAAAGTTTTTCGACATGCTTAGACTTTGCATATTCAAAAAGTAAAAGGTTGAAGGGCTCGGGAGATGTGGTGCACGCACTAAAATGCAAACTTCTAACATTTATATCTCCGTTATTTTTTTTCCTACAGAAATTTAAAAAAACTAAAATGTTTGTTAAGAAAAAATTCACATTTTTGTACTATATTATTTTTTTTTAGTTTTAGGTATTTTCAAAATAAGGTATTTTTTTAAGAAATTTTAAAAAATACGTTCTCCATTTTCATCATATTTTTTTCGAAAAATACTCATTCTAACCCGCCCAAACTTTTGGACTACATAAGTAATACTAAAATAAAGTAATTTGTAAAGGGATAATGGTCAATATCAATTCTAGTGGAATGGCTGGGGTTTTATCACTCATTTTTTTTTTCAAAAATTTAAGTGGCCCACTGTTTTTGCATCGTAACTCGCTTAGTTATAATGCAATCGACTTTTAATAGTACTCATTTTAAAGGTCTTTTCAATCACTACAAAAAATGTTCTATAAGGTTTTCCCGAAAAATGCATCGGTTTTTCATTAATTAACGTTGATTACTTCGAACCAAGTTGTTGCAAAAAAAAAATCTTCTTCAACGAGCCATAATTTCTTTTATTTTGGACCTAGAGCATTCATAAAAAACCAATCTCTTTCCTGTTTTCTAAGCTTCATTTTTGGTTATTACAACTTATTTGATAGAACGCGAAGTTTTCGACTTATTCACGAAAAACAGTCCAAAAACCTACATTTTTTTAAGCAAAAATCTAAGTTTTCAATCGCGAATAGCTCGAAAAATATTAATCTATTGAAAAAACTATATAAAGTACGTTTTTTTCCTATAAAAATTTTGAAGGTCAAAGAATTTAGGGTTTATGTTGGCATTGCTTGGATTCTTTTAAAAAAATATGTTGGTGAAATTTGTTTTAGTAACTTTTTAGAACTAAAATTTGGTGGGAAATTTAAAATCTGGCATTAAACGAGGTTTATTTTTAGGTAATAGTGCCATTTACACGCACGCTTTTTCGTACAGGTTTGGAGCGGACGCGCCAAACCCGAGTGCAAAGAGCGCGCATGTAAATGCACCAAAACTGTACAGGCAAAGAATGTGTTGTAACAGGCACGCCAATATCGCACTCCAGGCTCTTGCAATATAAAATTTTTTTCTGCAAAATGGTTCAACCAAGCGCTAACCCAAAACTTTTAGAATTTCTAAAATTCCACACGCCACATCAATACTTGACGAAATCGCATTTACACTAAAAGTTTTGGATTGTACGCTCTAAAACTGCAGATCAGAGTGCACGCCTGGAGTGTTACGATTTAGGTAACAACGCGATTGGCGCGTGCATTATTTGCCCGCGCTCCGGCGTGCACGTTTGGAGTTCGCTCCAAACCTTCGCGATGAGAGTGTACGTGTAAATGGCACTAATCTTTCATAAACTTCTTCTTCTGGCATGTTAGGCTGCAGATCCAACAGTTCCTTTGCACACCTCAGAATTGCTTTTTTTACATTTCATTTTAAAAGATTCTGTGTTTTACGCGTATTCATTTAAAAAAAATAAAAGCTGACAATTTAAGAAAAACCTGACAAAAATACATTTTCTAATAATTTAAAAAAAGCAAGTTTTGCCAATTTTATCTTGACCTTGAAAATTTTTATAGGAAAAAAACGTACTTTAGAACATTTTTTACTTAGAATTTGTCCCTCTATTATTGCTGTGATATGTGTTATACGTTTGGCAGTACTGAAGTGTATTGTCAGTCTATGTCAAATTCGTGATTTACAGGTTAAGTTCTGCGTTACTTTGTGGCAAATGACAAACAAAACCTAACCTACTAATCTCGAATTTGACTTAGACTAACAATACACTTCAGTACTGCCAAACGTATAACACATATCACAGCCTACCCTAATTGGTTTTTTTATTGATCTCTTGTTATAACAGCAATAAGATAACATGAACAAGAAAATAACCCGTATTGCCTGAGTAAGAAAGAGATAAACATAGTAGTAAATATTCGAGTAGGCCAGACCCTTATTTTAATTGGGAGGTGGAAAGATTTATGTGAAAAAAAACGACGAATTGGAGAAAATACAAGTCACTGGACTCGACTTCTTTGATGAATAGTAAGGAATACGATATGGCTGAGCTATATAACAACTGCGAAGAAAAAGAAATAGATAACCTGACAGAAATAATTACTCTTACAGCCAGTCTTATAAAGGCCACTAATCTGACGTTAACTTTAATTCGCTGTTAAAATAAAAAAAAGGGCATCAAAACGTTGGCGCTTATGACATTTTATTCATTAGTAAACAAATTTTGATGTGCTTTTGTTTATCTTAACAACGAATTCAAGTTAACGTCTGATTAGTAGCCTTTATAAGACTGGTGGTAAGTGGTAAGAACCTTTTGTACCTTAATGCACGTAGTATAAGAAACGATGGATTTGATAGATTTAAGGAAATAATTACTCTTAATACGATAAGTTTAGATATAATAATTGTTAGTGAAACTTGGATTGGTAATGATGAATGTGATTACTACAATATAACGGGATATAATAGCATACATAGTTGTAGATTAGGTAATAAAAGAGGAGGAGGTGTATCTATCTTCTTAAAGACTGATTTGCAATACAAAATAGTAGAAAATTATGAAACTGAGTGCAATAAAATATTAATAGTGGAAATTACAAACCTAAAAATAACCAATAAACTAGTTGTAGGTGGAGTGTATAGGGTACCTAGTCAAATCAAACCAGAAATAGAAAGCTTTACAGATAAACTGGAGGAAACGCTAAGTATAATACGGGGGAGTACAATAATTGTTGGGGACATGAATCTGGACATTGGAGTGAATGGAAATAATAACGCTCAACTGAATCGATACCTGAGCACACTCGAAAATTGTGGCCACAGAATCTTGAACAAACTTCCGACAAGAATAGCACTATTAACAAAAAGCACCATAGACCATGTAATTACAAACATATCAAATAGAACGAAAATAACAATATACAACGTTCACAATGATTATAGTGACCACAACATGCTACTGACCAACATAAGAAACGTGAAAAAAATTAATTATACTCAAGAGGAAGAAAACACAAAAAGTATAAATGTTACATGCATAGATAAAGTCAAAGAGTATCCGAAGAAAAAACCAATAACCATCAACGAAATAGAAGATGCAGGTGAAATGTACAAAGAGTTTATAAACCAACTAAATTTAGCAGTAAAAAGTGGAACGAAAGAGAAAAAAATAAGAACAAATAAAAATACAAGAATTACCGCGCCGTGGATGAATGAGCAACTAAAGAAATTAATCAACACAAAAAATAAATTATATCACCTGTACAGAAAAAATAAAACTAATGGCAACCTAGAAAGGGAATATAAAAACATGAAAAATCAAGTCACAACACTTAGAAAGCAGCAAAAAAAAAGAATATTTCAGTACAAAGCTAAACAAAAACATTGGTGACGCACGAAAAACATGGAACACAATCAACGAAATATTAGACAAAAGGGTGGCAATGGGAAATAAAATCATCAAGATAAAAGAAAATGATAAGCTAATTGTGGAAGGGGAACAAGTAGCTAACATTTTCAATAAATTCTTTACAGAAATTGGAGAATCTCTTGCAGAGAAAATAGAAAGCAAAAAAACGGACCAACCAACGATAACCAAGTTGCAGGCACCGCACAAGAACAGGAGGCTTAGAACTGTACAAACTACACAACAGGAAGTAATGGAAATTATAAATGGGTTAAAAAATAAAAAATCAAAGGATAATGATGGTATGTCGAACTACATGTATAAGCAACTAAAAAACGAATTAGTGGAACCAACAACGTCAATAATTAATGCATCACTAAGAATGGGAAAAGTACCGCAAAAACTCAAGGTAACGAAAGTGATACCAATTTACAAATCTGGTGAGACGACAGATCCGAATAACTACCGACCCATCTCAATCATACCAATAATGTCAAAAATAATAGAAACCATTGTAAATTTGAGGGCGAGGGAACATCTAGAAGAAGTAAATTTTTTCTGCAAAGAACAATACGGATTTAGGAAAAACAGCAGTACTGAAGTAGCAGTAGCGAACTTGGTAGTTGAACTACAAAACACTATGGACAGGGGAACACTAGCGGCAGGAATATTTATAGATTTAAAAAAGGCTTTCGACACGGTAAACCACGACCTACTCCTGAAGAAACTAGAAGCAATAGGGATCAACGATACCATGATGAAATGGTTCAGAAGTTACTTAAGTGGAAGAGTACAATATGTGAGGATAAATGAAACAAATGGTGACCAAATAAAGATTGTCTACGGTGTACCTCAAGGATCAGTACTGGGCCCTCTACTTTTCCTGATATATATTAACGACATTAGTCAATGTAAACTTAGAGGAAAAATACAGTTATTCGCAGATGATACTAATATCTTCTACAAAAGCATGGCTACCACTACCTTATTTAATGAAATGCAAGAAGATCTCAACACAATTACCGAATGGTTAAGGCTTAATAAATTAACAATTAACACCAAAAAAACAAACTACATGATAATAACCAGTACCCCGGTGAACCATATTAGACGGCTAAATATAAAAGGTGAATATATAAAAGAAACCACATCGGCACGTTACTTAGGACTAACAATAACGAATGATCTTAAATGGGAAAAACATATTGATGGTATCAGAAATAAAATATTAGGAATCACAGGAATACTCAGAAGAATGGCGCCAGTTACCACTGAAGCGACTCGGAAGTCAATATACTATGCCTTAATACATAGTCACTTAAAATATCTAATAATAGTCTGGGCAAACACAAGCAACCAACAAATTCATACCCTTGAAACAATTCAGAACAGAGCAATTAGAAACATATACAACTTACCACCACGGTACCACAGGGATGACATGTATAAAGAGACTGACATACTGCCGTTAAAAGCTGTAAGGGATCTAGAGATCATCATTTTCACCCACAAAACAGTCCACGCGCAAAACACCTCAATTACAGTACTAATCACCAACGAACAAATGCATGAACACAACACCCGCAACTGTAAGAAGATTCATACAGAGTCAATAAAAACACACAACCATGGAGTCAACTCTATAAAGCATAAAATGACTACAACATATAACGCCATACCCAGCACTAGCAAGAATGAAAAGAGCCCACGCAAATTCAAAAAGCAAATCAAACAATGGATGAAAAATAACCTTACAAACTACATTTAATAGTAACTTAGACTAGGTAGTACATTATCATAGCAATAAAAAAAATTAAGTGTGTTAACATTAAGTACCTAAATTGTAGAATTGTAAATCAGAGAGCACAATCCAATAACGAGCATCTGCTCTTGGATATTGACTTCTATTAATAAATTTAAAAAAAAAATTTTTGACAGATGTCAACCAAGCTTGCCTACTAAAATAGATAATTTTTTCGTATGGTCCTCTCTTTCTTACGCAAGCATTTTATTTTGTTGTTCATGTTATCTTATTGCTGTTATATAAAATAAATTATGGCCCCATCAGTATAATTATGGCCCCATCCGTATAGGTATACTCTAATTGTCACTGGGCACGAAAATGGCGGTTATTAAGATGACCTACATTTATTTCCAAGCTTTCTATATTTACGGACCTTGGAGTAACACTAGAACCTTTTATAGTATATTGTGTCACAAGGGCAGAAAACGAGCATTAGCAGCCCGCGGGTATTAGCTGCATGAGCGAGCGAAGCGAAGCGAGGGCAGCTGAAAGCTAAGGGCTGCTAATGCATTTTCTGCATGTGTGACACACAACTGTTTTTCGCCTAGCATTAAAAAAAAATAGAAAAAAAAATAACAAAAAGCTTTGATTTTATAAATACAAACAATTTAATAAGAAACTTAAGTACTAACAATTTACGAATTTATTTATTATAATAATTAATGTTAATAACCCCTTGAGCACAATTATGTATAGTAATACCAGAATTTGTAGGTATTTGGTAAGTGTTCGAAGTGCTAGTAGCACGGTGACTTATTTCTATAGATGAAGTGGGTTCATTGGAATTATCTAGATTAACTGGTATTTCATTTATTTGATCGGAAATATTTAAAACTTCAATTCTGTTATTTTTGCTAGTACTAGGCTGCTGTTCTTGGTTTGTCAAGATTTTTGAGAAATATTAATTTCATTCGATAAGCAGTCATCGATATATCCTTCTGCAACTGCAGACGAACGCCAACCTCCATGTTTTTAAGTGTAAGCAAATCACTCCCAGAGTTAGCTAGTAGGGTTGCGGAAACAATGTCCTGTGTATGTACTAGGTTCAGATAGTTTCAAAAAAGTGGCTATTTTGCTTGAAATTTTGCTAAATACATTTTTTCCGATCGGTTGTACTGTACATTTATTGTTTTTGTAATAAATAAATAGGCGATTGTGTGGAGTGTGGGTAGGTCTAAGAGAAACATATTTGTTGTATATTATAAGTAGATTCAATCCATCAACTGTTTTGTTTGTGACTGTAAACGTTCTTGTAATATTATTTTTTGTTTCTGGAACTGTAACAATCAATACGTCTCCTTTATTATCTATGTGGTCAAGTTTCATATTCAACAACTCATTTCGACGACAAGCCCCGTATAGTCCCATAATAAGAGAAACCTACAATGCAATGTTAATAAAAAATAAAATTAATTCTTCTTAATTTATTTGTTTACCTTTATCATAAGATATTCTGAATCATCTGCTTCCTTAAAAAATTGAATGCATTGTTCTTGAGTCAAAGTGTTAGACTTTTTGGGCAGGTAATTTACAGAATTTTGTTTCAAAAATGCTCGAACTTTTTATTTTCCTTGACTTTAAAAGTGCTTTTCAACATTGAAAATTCAGACCATAGTGTACCTGCATTTACAATCTTTGATCTTTCCGATAGATAAGCAAGTAATACATTTTCTGTTAAGTATTTTGCTTTTTTATTCGTTTTCCAGTTATTGAATAATTCATAGTACTTTTTGTACCATTCTCTTGACTTTGTAGGTAACAAATTCAGAGAAATTTTGCTAGCTTCCTCTTGCAAGTCCGGTGGAGTATTCGTAAATTCTTCGTCATTGTCTGTATTGCCATTCATTTTCACTTACTGAATTACAATTTTTCAGAACTTACTGTTATTTTACACTTTTATTGTCTGTTTTGATTCCAAACTTTGATTTAAACTGACATTTAATGAAAAATTAAGTGAAACATCAAAGCACGCAAATGACAGTCAAAGGTGTCCAAAGATGTCTAGATTGTAAAAAACTTCAAAATCGTGTTGTTATAAGTTTAGCGGCCCAAGGGACGATAAACATTACTTTCGGTCACATTTTTAGGGTCAATATGATTCATTTTCGTATATGGTAGGCGAAAAAATTATTTCCGTGTTTGTTTTCTTGCATTTTTGTTGTATGGTAACTTGCAGGAAGGCTTTTAAAGTAAGCAAATCCACACCTAACGGGTATTCCAGGGGCCGTGAACGCCAATGTAAGTCCTTGATCGGTTGGAAAATACCCAACACGCCTCTTGAATAAGATGATCAGATTTTTTTCCTAGTTTTAGGTAGTTCACTAGTTGCTTAGTACGAAACTACGTGGCGTCTTCGGATATCAATTTTGAGCTATTGTAAAGCCACAATTCTATTGCAATTGAACGCGACCCATTTCTCGACTGCAGCTAGCTGGAGCAAATCATTATTACTGATTGTCATTATTAATATCGTCTGTATTATGGATTTACCGGTGTGAACAAACTGGCTTCCGTAGTGTAGCCTTACTTTGAGTTTTAATTAAATTCTGCCCTGTAAAACAGCCTTGTGATAGCAGACTCCTACAAGTCAAGTGATAGTTGAATTCTACCCTTCAGTCTCAGAGTAAGCCATCATCATCAAGAACAGGCAAAAGTTTACCTAACCTGGTACATTTTGTAATTGCTGTTCCCCGTATTATTCGTTCTCTTTCGTATAACTGTTTCTTTGAGTTTTCTTAGGCCAGAGTAACTTTGCTTGTTTTAATTCAAGTACTGTCAGGAACCTCGCTTTATAATTGTGCTTTGAAGAAATCGGGCTATCACACGCATAAATCGATTCCATGAAGAAGATTGACTGGTGTCCCATAAGCCACCACCATTATGTACCGCTGCTAAATATATGAGTTCACTCGTGAAGTTGACCAATTCTGTCTTTTGCCAAAATGAAAGATCTTCCTTCAAGAAATTTTTTAAGTCTCAAGTTGCCATCTCCACGTGTCACCACGAATGAGCTCTTGAATTGTTCGAAGACTGAAATGGCTTGAAAGGTCGTCATTTCTCAAGAACCAAGGAGTGCAGCTTGAAGACCTATTCGAGAAATGGATAAGGTTTTTGTTAGAGCTACTCTTGACTTGGCAATGATAAACTCCACATCTACCCATCCTTGTGCAACGACTCTCAGGTAGACTGAGCAAGACGCCTGCTGACTTGCATGACATAACACTTGAATCTGAATGTCGGCAGCTATTTAAATCCACAGGGAAAAGCATCTTGGATTTTTTACCTTACCGGTGACCTTCAAGTTTTGACGCCAGTTAAATTTACTTAAGCCACTCTCTTCTAGGAGCTCATCATCTTATCCGATTCTAGTTCGCCAAATGTTCTGAAAGAAAATGCTAAAGATCGAAAAGTGACATTATAAGTCGAAGAAACATCTCTTTTACTAACAGCAGAAAGCTTGTCGTGAATCTTTGGAATTTAAGTCTGAATGTGAACTTGTAACAAATTTCCAAATGATAAATCCTCCTCTTGGACGAGTCATGCTCACCTCTTCAGTCACTTTGGTCGCTCAGTCAACATTATCTTCAAATTCGAGCCAGTCGTCATGTGTTGGCGGTCTATAATTGCTGCCACTGCTTTTGAGTAAGATTTCTACTAAGTCGTGCACTGGAGATTTCCATTAATTTCCTTCCTCTGCTGTCTCCTACCTCATGCAAAGCACGTTGCAGATCAATATGAAATACCTCTTTTGTCTGTATCGACTCCAATGAGGAGCAACTTATATTCCAAATGGAGCTAATCTTATACCCATAATATTCATATATATTTCTATTTATGAGTTCAATAAAGAGAAAGAGTATAAAAAACTTATAATTTGGTGATTGTTGAAGCCTTTGAAAAATAGAAATAAAGCCAACTGTGAAGTATATAAGAACTTACAGAAATTTTAGTAAGTAAATATATCATGGATACTGATTTAATTTCCTATAAGAGGAGTGAGAGCTTTTAGCTAAATATTGTACACAGATAACGAGTTTAACTTTGTTATGGACAAGGTCTAGGCATACGGAGTACCAAGTACCCTACACATCGACTCCTGTGGCCATATGGTCAAAGCCCTACTTAGAATTTTGACGAGGATAAGGAATACCAAACCAGCAAAGGACCTTTTACATGCTACACATAGTAGTACTTACGAATAATGTAGAGGTTTTCATCCGCATTTTTTTTATTTTTAAAAACCTCACATTACCGGAGATCGAACTCTTGACCCTTAGATCAGTATGCACAATGCTTAACCACTGAGCTATCAAGCCCGGTAAATAACTTTATAAAGTAGGTTTGCTGTAACCATGGTTACTTGTTCACATCAGTTTGAAAAGCCATGTCATTTGGTTGACAATCTTGATATTATTTAACATGAAAATACCGTTTTTTCTTGTCCTTACAAAACGATTATGGACAATCCAAAAGTGTTACAAACATACGATTTGTTCGGAAAATTCGCTGCCGCGTCTGAAGCACAAAACTCCATTGAAACACAAATTTAGCAAAATTCCAATTCCTTTGTACGGAGGACGATATATAGTGACAATGATATATGGGGATGGAATAGGGCCAGAGCTGATGAACCACCTCTACAAAGTGTTCGATCACGCTGCAGTCCCCGTGGACTTCGAATACATGCACGTTAAAAATATGGACGACGTGGACCACGCCATAACTTCCCTTAAGAGAAACGGCACAGGAATCAAGTCCAACATCGAGAACACGTCGAGCGTTGCTGCGGATGGTTCCCCAAACGTGGCGATCAGGAAGTGTCTGGACCTCTACATGAATATCATCCACTGCAAACCATACTATGGGTTAACGAAAGCCAAATACTGCGACGTGGACATAGTTCTGATAAGACAAAACACCGAAGGGGAGTATGCAATGCTGGAGCATGAGAATAGCAAAGGCGTCGTGGAACATATGAAAATCATAACTAGAAAGAATTCCGAGTTGATTGCACAGAGAGCTTTTGAGTTTGCTGCTCAACACAACAGAAAGAAGGTTACCATTGTCCACAAGGCCAATATTATGTAAGAGTTGCAATTGTAGAATCGTTTACATGGTTTAGCAATAGGTATATTCTTGCAGGAAGCTGTCAGATGGGCTGTTTCTTCGAAGCGCAATAAAAATAGCAAAACAGTTTCCTAACATTAAATATGACCATATGATGATAGACAACTGCTGCATGCAGCTGGTTAACAACCCAAAGCAGTTTGACGTTGTCTTGATGCCAAACTTGTACGGTTCTGTAGTCGCAAGCACCTTGTGTGGCATGCTTGGAGGGCCTGGTTTGTACTCTGGGTGCAACTACGGTCAGTACTATGCTGTATTTGAACCAGCTAATCGGGCCTTAGGGAAAACGTTAAAAGGTGAATGAATATTATTAATGATAAGATATTTAGAACCTTAATACACAAGTTTGTTGTTTATTTGCTATGTTGGTATAATGTGACGAGTATTCTCTTTTTGGTACAATGATTTCTAGTTAATAAATTAAATCCTCGTTCAGCCGGGCTGGGTAGCTCAGTGGTTAATCATTCTGACTACCAATTTAAGGTCGTGAGTTCCATCCCCAGTCCCGATGAGGTTTTTAAAAATAAAAAATGCAGATGAAAGCCTCTGCAGAATGCCATCATTCGGAAGTGATGTAAAACCGTGGATACCATATTACTACGATGTGTAGCATGTAAAAAATTCCCTTGTTAGCGTTGGAACTTCTTACAGTTTCGAAAAAATTCTAAGTAGGACTTTGACCATATGACCAAAGCAGTAGGTGTCTAAGGTACACTCTGCATGCCTAGACCTTGTTCATAACAAACAAACAAAGACTCATTCAGAGTCATTTGTCCTTCAATTATGAGTAGTTTGTCACAAACTTCTCTTACTGTTTGTTTTTCGTTAATTGTGGTAGTTATATGGAATTTTTACACCTAATATGCATCATGTTGGTTTCCCTATAGCTTTAGTTCGTTTGTTCTTCTTATGAGTATGGTATTTAACATACCTACGTGTAGTATAAGATAAAAGATGAAATTGTTTTACCTCATTTCTAAATACATCTCTACAAACATCTTGGTAAACCCTTTTTACAACGATTAATCATTGTAGCTACATGGAAGCGTTGCACCTGGTTTACTTCATATTTTGGTTTTCCTATAACTTTAGTCCTTCTGATCTTTCTGTCAGTATGATTTTTAACATCCTTATGTGTCCTATTAATTTACCTCATTTATATAGACACCTTGCTTGGTGAACCCTTTTCAGAATCGTTAATCGCTTAAGTTAAGTGGAATTATTATACCAGGTATACTTCATATCTTGTTGTCGTTCTGTTCTTTCTACAGAAAGTATGATTTTCCTTCAGTGTTGTAGAAGATGATCTATAAATTTACCTAATTTCTATAGGCACCTTACCGAGCTTTGTGAACTAGTGGCTACCACGTCTGCTTTAGCATTCGGGAGGTCGTGGGTTCGATTCCCGTGGCATCTGCTATGATTCAGGTTTTTAGGAGGTTTTCCTGAGACAATAGAGTACTCTGAGGTGAATGCAAGTACAAGTACTTATCCACCTTTCATGGCCTATCTTCCATTAATCGCCTCTCCTTTCTCTCATCCGTCCTGAAATTCCCGTTATTGGCTGAAGAGGGTCGCAAGGTCCCTATAGCAGCCCGCCCCCAGTTGTGAGATGAAACAAACCTGATCTTTTTTTATTTACACCTTTCTTGGTAAATCATTCTCACAATTTTGTACTTAAATTGAATTATTGCACAGGGTATACTTCATATGTTGATTTGCTATAGGCCTAGTCCTTCATTCTATAGGATGACCTATTAATTCATCTCATTTCTATAGGCACCTCACCAAGCTCTGTGGACTAGTGGTTACCACGTCTGATTAGCATTCAGGAGGTCGTGGATTCGATTCCCGTGGCTGTCTGCTCTGATTCAGGTTTTTAGATGGTTTTCATGAGACAATAGAGAACATTCTCTGAGGTGAATGCAAGTTCTCCACCTTTCATGGCCTCTCTTCCATTATTTACCCCTCCTTTTTCTCATCCATCCTGAAATTCCCGTTATTGGCTGAAGAGGGATGCAAGGTCCCTATAGCACCCCACCCCCCGTTGGAGAAATTGAAATGACCCTCACCTTTTTTTATAGGCACCTTTCTTGCTAAATCATTCCCACAATCTTGTACTTAAATTGAATTATTGCACAGGGTATACTTCATATGTTGGTTTGCTATAGGCATAGTCCTTCCGTTCTTTCTACCAGTATGATTTTTAACTTCCCTACGTGTCATATAGGATGACCTATTAATTCACCTCATTTCTATAGGCACCTTTTTTAGTAAACCCTTCTCACAATTTCTTCGTTCATTATACTGTACGTCTATCTATTTTTAGCATCTTTCTCTAACCACTGCAGCATCAAATTTGTTATTATTTATTCTTTCATCTACTATTATGTTACTGTCCAAACAGCATTTCACTTCTTTCACTCGATTCCTTATTCCTCTATGGTCGTGTTACAGTTTTCCACAGAAAATTATCGTTGCTTCTCATTTACTCAGCTTTATATTATGGTGCTAAGTATTCAATTTTCGATTCAGGAACAAAAAAAATAAACACTAATTTTGATGATCAGCACTAGATTAAAGTTGGTGTTTCAATTTTTTGTCCGCAATAGTTTCTTTCAGGTCTTCTTCACTTTCTGCTAGCAGGACGAATGATCTGCTGAAGGTACCAGAATTTTTAATGCTAAACGCATTAGACTCGTTGCTGCCCCTTTCTTAAACCAAACAGATTTATTAGGTTCTGCTATGATTGGTTGTATTCTTTTCCGTTGTTTTTGTAAGAATTGCTTGACATTCGAATTTTCTAGCTGCTTTGCAAAATTTTTTGCTGTCAGGGTGCGCTGCTCTGCAGTTGGCACATTTTGGTATTGCGTGCGTGCATTAGTAAAACATTTTTCTGGGTCATCTAACACACATTGGTTCTCTATTGCAGTAACTTTGGGTGTGACCATGGGCTTTAGCATTTTTCACATTGACTTACAAATTTATTTGTTCTTATTGGCTCGGTATCTACTTTTATATCTAGCATCCCTTTTACTTCTTGTATATTTTGTAAATGTTATAGGAATTTGCTTTTCCATTTTCTTCTATATTAACTGTATATATTACCCTATGTTGACTGGTTTGAATGTAATTTGCTTGCTATACATTTAAATCAAAATCTAATTTATCGCTACTTCGGTAACGATCATTTTAGAGGGTTTTGAAAATTCGCCACATGTTACAGCAATGGAAGGTTTCAGGGAAAAACGTAGCTAATCCTGTGGCCATGTTGAACGCAGCAGTGGACATGCTGTACCACCTAGGACTTTCGAAGCATGCTGATCTTCTGGACCAAGCTATTTTTAAAACGATCTGCGAAGATAGGATCCATACTCCCGATTTGGGAGGGACCCATGGTAGCAGCGACGTTATCGACAAGATACTCTATAATCTCAGTTTGCTGAAGCATGTCAAGTTTGAAGAGCAACAGGATCGCGTAATAGAGATATAATGATGGCCTAGAGGGCGGTTAGCAGTTTTTCCTTCCGAATTCTAGTCGTATAAATAAAATAGGATCTCAGGTCTATCTTATACCTATAGTAATCCTTATACAATTTAGAAACAACATTTAGAAATAAAAGGGAATGAAAGAAGAAAGTAATTGACATTTGGCAGTAATAGACATCTCAAATGTGTTTTATTTTTTTTTAATATTGCAGAACGTATATTTGAAAGGTGCATTTCATTTAAAAAATATAATAATATACGCCCAGTATAAATAATAAATATAACAAATCACCGACTACAGACAGGGATGTAATAAACACATTATCTGACGTGTTATGACTTACTACAATAGGGGCAGCACCTAATACAAACGGAAATATATAAATAATGCTAACTAGTCGCCAGCGGAGAAAGGAAATACATAGCCCGAGTTTTTCCTGTTTTATAAATAAAACTGTAGATTCAGATGCGTGTTTTGCTGTATTTTACACATTAAACTCCTAAATGTCTCGTAGTAGCTTTACTTTTACATTATTTCAAGGAGACCTTGACAATTACAAAAAAGCAATTAGTATACTTAGTTACTAATCATGGGCAACGTAAAAATTACAATCAAAATATTCACGTTAAGTCTCAGTTAGTTAATACCTAAACAACGTACAGTCGTGTTCAAATAAATCTGGGACAATGTTTTTTCATATGTACGTTGAGTTAAGAATTGAATAATATCTCAATGGATTTCCGGCATCAGAAAGAGTTACAGATTACCTGTCAAAGTTTAATATAACTCTTTCTGATAACAGGAAATCCATGGAGATATTTTTCAATTCTTAATTCCACCTGCATATGAAAAAAACATTGCTCCAGATTTATTTGAACACAACTGTACGTAATGACAAATATTGAAAGCGCATGAAAAGAAAATAAATTTTTAATTTGGAATGCGCATACATTACATATTGAAATTGAAGAGATAAACTGATAAACTACGAAGGGAATTTAATATAATGTTCATATAGTCCATAGGGGGGAGCACAAACTTTAAACAAACTTCTCATAAAGTGAGTACTCTAGGAGGTATTTTTAATAGCATAAAAACGGTAGGAAATCTCGTAAGTCCAAAGTTGAGTAAACACAGGAGATGTCCTTTAAGCGCTTTCTTTTATGTTGACAAAAAGCGATTTTTCCGTCATTATATGATGCGCTTCTCGCAACCAATTGGTCAGTTCTTAATAACTATGCAGACGTGAATGAAGCTTGTGATGAATTCTATAAAATTCTGTATTCGATATTTGATAATCATGTGCCATTGATTAAGAGCAAATCTCCGAAATATCCTAAATGGTTTACGAAAGATATTATTCATAACATTAAATCAAAAAACGCGTACCACAAGAAATACGTCAAAACACACTCAAATACATACTATTTAAAATTTAAACGTCTTCGAAGTCTTATAAAAAGTCAAATCAGAGTTGCTTACGATATTTATCTACAAAGTGTTCAACATTCTGTGACTACTAATCCCAAGGAGTTCTGGAAATTTGTTCATAATAAGAAAAATGTTACTAGAATACCCGGTATTATTCATAATTCAGACACTACATACTCTACTTCCCAAGAAATTGTTAATGGTTTTGGAAATTTTTTCAAGAGTGTTTATCATCCTGCTGAAATCATCGATCTTGATAGCTTGATGTTTAGGAACAGTTCAATTAATCTACCCTGTATAAACCTTAATTCTGTTTCTGAAAATGAAGTGAGACTGGCCATTAATCGCTTGAAGAACAAACCCTCTGCCGGTTTTGATCAAATTCCTAGTTATGTTATTAAGGATTGTAGAGAAGTTCTAATTTATCCTCTTTTAATACTGTTTAACTTAAGTCTAAAAACGTCTGTTTTTCCATATACTTGGAAAATTTCTCGTGTTTGTCCTGTATTTAAAAGCGGAGACTCATCTGTTGTTACTAACTATAGACCAGTAGCGATCCTATGTAATTTTGCTAAGGTGTTTGAAATGGTACTTTACAGTCACATTTATAATAATGTTAAATGTTACATTTCTCCTCATCAACACGGATTTGTTCCAAGTCGTTCAACTGTCACAAACTTATGTTGTTTTTCACAATTTGTATCCGAAGTTCTGGAAGATCATGGTCAAGTTGATGTGATCTATACAGATTTATCAAAAGCCTTTGACAAAATCTCCCACGATATTTTAATTGCTAAGCTTTTTACATTCGGTTTTAGTCTATCATATGCTTCTTTGTTCAAGTCATATTTAGAAAGTAGACCTCAGTATGTTACTTATAATGGCTACAACTCACTATATTACACTGCCACCTCTGGAGTTCCTCAAGGATCAAATCTTGGGCCCTTGTTCTTTTTACTATTTATCAATGATCTGAGTGCTATTATACAAAGCCAGATATTGATGTTTGCCGATGATGTTAAAATTTTTTCTTCTGTTACTAGCAGTGAGGATTGTGTGAAGCTGCAGGCTGATCTTGACAGCATGATTAAATGGTGCGAATCAAATAAACTAACCGTTAATGTTAAGAAATGTAAAATATTGACCTTCACACGCAGGAGCTTTCCAGTTGCGTTTGATTATTTGATTTCCTCTGAAATATTATCACGATGCACTTCTACGAAGGATCTCGGTGTAATATTTGAGTCAGATTTTTCATTTGTTACTCATATTAATGAAACAGTTGCTTCTGCTTATAAGGCTTTGGGTTTCATATTGCGTAATTGCAAAGATTTCACTGATATTTATGCTCTGAAGGTGCTATATTTTTTTTTTGTTAGATCCAAGTTAGAATATTGTTGTCTTGTTTGGTTTCCGTACTATGATTGCCACAAAAACGCAATTGAAAATGTTCAAAGAAAATTCTTAAAATTTCTGTGGTTTAAAACATATCATGTTTATCCGCCGCAAGGCTTTGACCATAACTTTTTACTGAATGCATTTCAATTTGAGTCGAGCTGGAGTCGCAGGGTTAATATTAGTGTTAAATTTTTATACAATCTATTGCATAACAAAATTGATTGCTCGTTTTTACATGAAAAACTATCTTTTCATGTACCACGACTACATAGTAGGCAAGTTTCGATGTTTTATCTTCCCTCAGCGCGTACAAATTTAACTTTAAGATCTCCCATTTATGTAATGTGTAGCAATTATAACACTGTATGTAACTTTACTGACTTGAACTGTAACACATTGTCATGTATTTTGGGATCGGTGTCTGAGCGTAACAATTATAATTATAATTAACTTTGTGTTATCTTTACTTTTGAATTTGGAATTGTTAATTATTTTTGGCATTGACATGATGCGCAACACATCGTTTCTATTTTGTATGTAGATTTGTTTGTTTGTTCTAGTATTTTTGTTTTGTATTGTCCTATTATTGGCTGTTGCTGTTGGGCAATTATTATCTAAATAAATAAATAAATAAATAAATAAATAAATAAATAAATAAATAAATAAAGTCAATCGGCGATAAGGTCTATACATCTTCTCCTAAAATATCGTTCACGCGCTTAACAATAATGGTTACAATTTTAACAATGTGCTGTTGTTCGGAACCTGTCATATCTTTTATGTATTTTATGCTATCTATTTTTATGCCACTCTACTCCCGCCTTTCTTAAACATAGACATAACCATCAAGCATGCATACATAGATTTCATGAGGTATACAGTTTTCACCAGTCGTCGGTTAACTCCCAGCTTGTTGGACGACTTTATCACCTCACATAAAAGAAAGTTTTAAATATTAATTTATGTTTTATCGACGACTTTGGCAATCTTACCACTTTTTACAATAATCTAAAATTAAACTCAGTTTCACTCGAACCATTTCTTAGTTATGCTCAGAAATATCTCTATTTCTATAACTGAAGAACAGCTAAAAACAAAACTCGAATATATTCTGTTCAAAAGGTGGCTGGATTCTAACAAGAGATCAATAAAAAAACCAATTAGGGTAGGCTGTGATATTTGTTATACGTTTGGCAGTACTGAAGTGTATTGTCAGTCTATGTCAAATTCGAGATTAGTAGGTTAGGTTTTGTTTGTTGTTTGTTGTTTGACACAGACTGACGTAAAACTTAACCTGCAAATCTCGAATTTGACATTTATCTATTTATTTATTTATTTATTTACAGGTTCGGGAAATTAACAGGCAATAGGCCCAATAACAAATTTCCCAGATGAATTAAAAAATTACAATTAAATTAAGGAGAGCGTGAACGCAAAAGTAAACATAATATTAATAATAACTTAATATATATAATAATAATAATAGTACCCAGATTGCCAAACAGAGCAATAAGGAAAAGTTCTTCAATTAAAAGAAAAAGAAGTTAATAAATTATAATGTATAATGTTTATTTGCATCGAAAGTATCCAGTTTAATTATTATTTGTGATAATTTTTTTTATAATTTACTAAATTAAGAGAGAAGATGTCGAGATCTGTTTTAGTTATTTGTGAGTTTAGTAAAAGTGATAAGCGAGATACAGGCGAATTCATAGCTGAGTTAGTGTGGTTGAACCGAATTGATAACAGTTGGTCGCTTCTGGTAGATTTTGCAGGAATTCTGAACGAAAAAAGTGATAATAGCGGAGCACAGTTGGTAATATTCATAATTATTTTGTAAATAATTACTAAATCGCATATATTTCTCCTTTTCCCGAGAGGAGTTGGATGAAATTTAAAGTGTGGAAATTTATATAATAAATAATTTGTGAATTTTTTTTGTACTCCTTCTAAACGGTTGATATGAACTTGATATTGTGGTGACCAGATAACAGATGCATATTCTAAATGACTTCTAACCAAAGAATAAAACAGGATTACAAGTGTTTTTGGAGATTTAAAATGTTTGGTATTTCTAATTAAAAATCCTAAACTTTTACTTGCTTTATGAACAATGTTATTATAATGAACGTCAAAAATCATTTTGGTATCAAAAGTTACGCCTAAGTCCCTTACTTCTAATTTTTGCAATAACACATGTTTATTGACGATATATTCAAAATCTATTTTATGTCTGTTTCTTGTAAATGTTATTGTAAAACATTTTTCAATGTTTAATGTTAATTTATTATCTAAGCAATATGCATAAAACAAATTGAGATCGTCCTGAAACATGCGGCAGTCATTTAAACTTTGAATTTTTGCATAAATTTTGCAATCATCTGCATATAAGAGAAATTGTGTTGACTTAAAACATTTGCTAATATCGTTAATGAAAATATTAAAAAATAAGGGACCCAGATGCGAACCCTAAGGTACCCCTGAGGTCGCACAATAGACTGACAATACACTTCAGTACTGCCAAACGTATAACACATATGACAGCCTACCCTAATTGGTTTTTTTATTGATCTCTTGTTACAATAAACCAAAAATTCCATTATGCGAGGTAAACTTGGAAAAAACTACACATTCAACGACATCCTCAAGTTAACTAAACTCAGCTACTGCATTATATCAGTCGAACCAATAAAAAAATCTCAAGGTCTTCCCCATTGCAAACGAAACCAGAGGTTTGGGCACATGAAAAATTACTGTAAATGGAATCCATGTATGTCAAATGTACTGGCACTCACTGGACTCTTGCTTGTACCAAACACAAAAACGAAAAATTCACATATTGCTGAAAGTGAGTGCTTATTTCTTAAGCTGTAAACGCTTCTGGTATCAATTTGTTACAGTATCAAACTGTTTTAACGACACTCACGAGTGAGTGAGTGCCAAATACTTAAACATGTCCGGGAAATGTCCACACTTACCCTGGAAATCGCACAAAACAGGTTAAAGGCCACGGCTCGAATACGCTCAGGGAGATGGGCCTGGTTCTAGAAACGGTACACCACAGGGCAAGCGTGACGGTATGTATAGGATGTTACAAAATAAATGGGCGCCAAAAGATTCAATAGGGGATAACCCACGCTTAACCGAACCTTGAAAGCCAAACGGGGTAGAATACTCAAGTACTGACTCTGGAGACAACAGTGTAGCGACAACCGCGTCGACCTACCTGCAACACTTATGAGCCGCTCCCAGGCCTCACCTTACATTTACTTAAATTTACTTACTTACGTACTTACTTACATCGATCTTGACATACAGACGGAATCACCCTGTAAATAAGCATGCACACATACCAGGAATAATCATAAGTCAAATACAGTAAACAGATCTATTAGACCAAATTCATGGCCGAAATGTACAGCAGCACCGACGTGGTCGGCGAATATAACAAACTTACAGTTATACAAGGGTTAAACCTAAAAGGAAATAACTAAACCCCAGCTGGGACGCCTTATCTAACAAGAGCCCCTAAACATGTACAGGTAAATTTAGGAATGAGCACCCAATGCTTGAGAAGGCGCTAATAGCGAGTATGTTTACTTTAGCAACACACACCGGTTAAGTGCAGAAATGAGCACATAATGCTTTGAGAAAATGCTACTAGCAAATATATGTAGTTCATTTGACTATTCAACACTATAACATATAAACCAATCGTATTGCAGACATTTGCTTTTTTCAACCAATAACAGCAGTATATCAGTGAATATTGGGCACCATGCAAAATATTCACAAAACAATGTACGTACTCAAAAACTAAACAACCTTGTTGTGAAATATCGCTTAGCAACGATGTTCTGTCCTTCCTATCGCCAGGTTATGTAAAACTAAACACCAACAAACTGTGCGAACAAAGTTTGGCTTGCGTTAAAAATTTTAAAATGTGTTATGAAAGTATTCCGCTGAATTTAATTGAGAATGAATAATTATATTAATTGTTGGATTATTTTTCAATAAAGTTCACCGTTATGTATTAATATTGTTAAATAGTCGTCCCAAATACCACTCGAAGTGGATATATTATTTTTACATATTTTGCCATTTCCATAGAAATTATTGCAAATTTCACTCAACAAAATCACATTTAAATGTCACTCGCCTTCGGCTCGTGACATTTTTAATGTGATTTTGTATCGTGAAATTTAAATGCAATAATTTACATGGAAACCGCAAAATATTTGTCAAAAATATATCCACTACTTGTGGTATTACCCTTGATAATACAACGGTGAAATGCAGAAATGAACGCACAGTGCGTCGATTAAAGGTTATTAGCAACTATGTTTAATAGTGAAATGCAGCAATGAACGCACAATGCTTTGAGCGAATGCTATTAGCAAATATGTTTAATTAGTTACACAAAAGTGAAATACAGCAATGAACGCACAATGCTTTGAGCAAATGCCACTAGCAAATATGTTTAATTAGTCACACAAACTGTCCAACTGGCGGCATCACATGAACGATTAGTGTACAAATAGAGAAGCACAAGATACCTTGATTTTACGGTGTGGCTTCTGTGCGTAGGCGTTAATTGCGGCAGGCAGACGGCGAGTATCGCTACAGCTGTCGTATGACGTGGTGTGGGTGGAACTCGGCCACGTCCAAAGAATCCCCTTAATTACTCGGGAAAGTTAGTAACTCCCTCTTGGCGATCACAGAAATCTACGATGCGGTTATGTGGCACACTCGGGAAAATAAATTCCGATCGAAAGTCGAAGTGTAAAGCCTAACAGGCCTCCTGGATTTTTTAAAGAGCGGCACACGCCATCGATACGGACCTCACCAACGAAAGAAAACACCCAGACGCACAAACACCTACTCGAACAGCTCGCCAAGCAACGTCTGACAATTAACAAAGTCAGCACTTACGGTAACAACAGAGAAACCCGGACGCCTCCACGCCGAAGCGCAAAGGCGCCCACAAATCCCGCTAAATCGACTGTCCTGTGTCGCGGGCCGAGACAGAATCCCCAAAACCGACACCAAGCCAAGTTTTGCGCGTGACGCTCTGTCACGCCAGCAGAAGTAGCCAATCACCACGCAGCCTGCACCAGACTTGACAACACATCGGTAGAATGCGACAGAAATTGAAATCATCCTGCTTGCCCTCATTGACTGTGTTTTTGAATAAGCTGAAAACAAGCGTTCTTACACGCGATGGGACAAACAGCTGCACAAACAGCGGCATAGAGATTAGCACGGTACGCTAAACCTTTAAATAACACCAAAAGCTACGTGCGTGTTACGATGTTTGAGATGCAAATAGCTGAAGCGTTATGCGATAAAATATGACTGAAACGGAACCGATATACAGGCAAACTTGCCAAAACGGCTCCAAATGTATGCTATTGTAATTTTAAAAAATGGGCGACAAATGTACTTTATAATACTCGGGCCTGAGTACTGCAACATGGCCCTCAAACTGGATTTTACTAAACATTGTACGATGGGATGTGTAGAAATTTCCCACAAAAGAGGCAATAGCCTGGCTGCCAGCTCTGGTGACGATATGGCGGCTGACATGTAACCCAAAGGGACTAAACTTCTTGGCTGCTTTGCAAGTGTGTACTTACCATGTAAGCAACTGAAATAGCGTTTACTTGGAAGGCAAACACTGCTTACTACACACAAACGTTTATGCAGCTAACTGCAAGGTTTTAGCCGCTTTTTTATTTAGCTCGCCGTAGGTACAATTCACTGGGAGCCACTGACATGCAGGCGGCTCTAAGCAAGCCCCACAAGCGACTGAATGTAAGTTCCCAGCGACCGCCGCTGAGGGATCTATATTAAAAGCTACACATACAAAATTGTAGCCGGGTAGCGCAGTTGGATAGCGCTAAGCTTGCTAGTAAGCAAGTCCTCGGTTCGTATCCCGCGGGGGCCGCAATTTTTCCGCAGCCTTGGCGATTGGAATCGAGCTCGGTGAGACCATTCACAGTTGGGCACCAAATTAACTGTGCTCTACTTAGATCCACAGACCTAAGAAATAGAGTAACAAGTTCAACACATCAACATGACACACACTTCACACAATGGTTGCTGTGCAAGCACAAAAGGCGCGCTCCAACTTTGTATCCCGAATTCGGGGCAAGTTGAGCATTGTACCGCCAGATGCAAGCACATAAAGCACCAGCCTCTACACCGAAAGATAAAAACGAGGTTAATGATAATACATATACATGCAAAATTGATCTATGCACACACCACAACAGAACTGTACTTGCGCACTTTCAACTATGCGAAGAAACAATGATTACAATAGTTAAGCCTAATTAACAATGCGAAAGCATAAAAATACAGGCTGGCTATATCTGTAAATATTAAAGTAAACAATACAGGCGAGAAAGACTAAATGCTCGTTTAATGCCTGATTTTCCACTTGAGAAGAAAACAAAATTGATATAGATAGAATGCATAAAATTAACTTATGTATTAATATACTTCCAGTAGCACGGTGGTAGTTATATTTAAAAAAAATATAGTAAATAGATTTTCAATTTACTGCAGCAGCACTCTTTATTTGCAGTTTAAGTTATTTAGTCCTATGTTACGTTTTTAAAAGAATATATTAAAACGGTTTTTAGATTGTCAGGTAGGGAATTATAAATGTTTGATATTGTAATGAGTAATTTAGTAGCTCCTCGTCGGGACATTAAATTGTGACGAAACGTCTCGTACGTCTTATATGCCCTGTTTAATTACCTAGCTGGCTCAGCATACATGAAACTCTTCGTTTTTTACAACTCATGGCTATGAAGTGTCAATATCTGCTAAAACAAAAAGCTGGCTTGAACTTTTAGTGTTCTCAGGGCTGAAATTAACTTCAAACAACATGCACAAGAAAAGCCAATTTGACACAGAAATAAGCAAAGCTACATTGATCCTTTAATTACTCGTATAAAAACATAACGCAAATTTGAGTTAATCTTCTGTATCAGGTTACCTTCTATTACTTGTGGCATGAGAACCGAAAAATTGATACCACTATGATATATTGGCTTTATCAGAAAGTTGGTTAACGCAAGAGGTAAGTAGTGAGTATCTGAAAATTGATGATTATAAACTCGTCCGTAATGATGGGGGTGGACGTGGTGATGTTGTTTACTTCTATGTACAGCCGTGTTCAAATAAATCTGAGACAGTGTTTTTTTCACATGCAGGTTGAGTTAAGAATTGAAGAATATCTCCACGGATTTCCTCTTATCAGAAAGAGATACAGATTTCATTACCTGTTAAAGTTTTATGTAACCCTTTCTGATAGCAGGAAATCCATGGAGATATTCTTCAATTCTTAACTAAACCTACATATGAAAAAAAACATTGTCCCAGATTTATTTGAACACGACGGTACGTTCACGAAATAAAGGCACACTTGCGTCTAAGAGGAAGATATGATTATGATCAGGTAAATGATGTTTTTACGAACAGCTAGAAAGGGAATATGAGAAACAGAGCCGAGCCGTGCCTGGGGTGCAAAGCGTGCACAGCACCCGGGCGGCAAACTATTTGGGGCGGCAAAATGAAAAATGAAAGAAATTTAAGATAGGTATGCTTGTGCCTTGCGGCATTAGAAAATGCAACATTTTTTATCAAGTTATAGTCTTGTGGCTGGCTTTTTTTCGTATAAAGGTAACTTGATACAGAGAAACGGTTGCATTTTTAAGGCGGCAAGCATACAATAATAATTTATTACTTATAATTTATTTTTATTATAAACACGTCGCGTCGGTGCCGTTTGCTATTGTACACGGTGATTATACCGACACACGAGTTATCGCTCTGTCGCTATGGTGCAGCGTCATGAAACACGAAACTATATAGATCAGCGAAATCAGCTAGACTAAGCGGCCCTCTTTAGACACAAAAATAATGAGTAAATTGTGTATTTGTGCTTTGTTGCAACATGCTTCATGCTCATGCATGCCGCCGGCATATACGATAACAAACTTAAAAAAGGCAATTGGGGGTTAGTTTAGTTTGCGATTGAATGCTAGTAAGATTGTACTGAACTAAGCAGAAATAAAAAGGCTAAACGTTTCAAGCAAGAGCTAAATAATATAGTGCTTTTTAAAGTTGAAAATTTTAAACGTAAGTATTTTTCATTATTTTAAACATTTGAACTTTTCTGCTTATTTTTCTGTTTCGCTATCCTTAGAATTTATTTGTGCTTAATTCAGATGGCCGATGGCAGAAAGAGACTTTCCGGCTTTCAGTATCGAAAAAGAAAGTCCGAAAAAGACGAAATTAAAAAAGGACTGGCTGGCTCCTTAAAAAAATTTTTTGTTTCCACGGCGGCTGCAGCCGAACAACCATCAACAAGCCTGCAAGTGGAGGAACAGCTTGATTCGAACAAGGACACGCATATGGAAAATCCAGAAATAGGGCAAGAAAATAATAAATCCGAGGCGGATGCACAGGACACACCGGATTCACCACCACCAACCGAGGTTGCTGCTGAGGACGCTGGGATGGAAATATTGAAAGATCCTGCTCTTTGGCCGCAAGTTTTAACAGATAACATTAAAATGTCTATTCTTGAATTGGGGCCATTACAATTGAAAAATATTGCATTTCCATTAGACGATTCAAACAGATCTTTTTCAACTACTTATTATGACAAAAAATTAAGCAATAATGAAAAAGTTCCTAGAACATGGTTAGTTTATTCTAAGTCAAATAATTCTGTATTTTGTTTTTGTTGCAAATTATTTAAAGTTACTGATAATGTTTTTAACGATGATAAAGGTTATACTGACTGGCGACACTTATCTCAAAATTTAGACAGGCACGAAAAAAGTAAGGGGCATTTTGAGAGTGTTAAGAAATGGGTCGAGCTAAAAAAATCGATTGAAAAAGGGACAACTGTTGACTCAGTCAACCAAAATTTAATTAAGTTGGAAAATAAACGATGGACGTCAATTATTGAAAGAATCATTTGTGTCATACAGTATTTAGCTGGACAAAATGCAGCTTTTAGAGGAAGTAATCAAAAACTTTTCGAAAAAGGCAATGGTAATTTTTTGAAGCTAATTGAATCAATTGCAAAATTCGATAATATAATGGCGGAACATATTGGCAGAATTCAAAAAGATACCAATAATATGCCACATTATTTAGGTGATAAAATCCAAAATGAATTAATTTGTCTAATAGGTGAAAAAGTCAAGCAAAATATAATCGAAACTTTAAAATTGTGTAAATATTATTCAATTATATTAGATTGTACACCTGATGTGAGTCACGAAGAACAAATAACTGTAGTTGTCAGGTTCGTTTTCATTAATGATATTTCAAAGGGTATAGAAATTAGAGAGCATTTTTTAGGGTTCTGCCCAGTTACAGATACAACTGGTGAAGGACTAACGGCCTTTTTATTGAATTATTTAAAAGAATTAAATATTGATATTAAGGATATGCGAGGGCAGGGATATGACAACGGTGCCAACATGAAAGGCAAACATAATGGGCTGCAAAAAAGAATCCTTGATATAAATCCTAGAGCCTTTTTTGTCCCTTGTGCAGCTCATAGTCTTAATTTAGTTGTCAATGATGCTGCGAAAAGTTCGCTTGAAGTAACAAATTTCTTTGCTATTATTCAAGAAATATATGTTTTTTTTTCAGCCTCCACCTACCGTTGGCATATTCTCATGAAAGAACTTCCTACCATAACTGTAAAACCTTTATCTGATACACGGTGGGAGAGTAGAATCGATGACATTAAAACCCTTAGATTTAATTTAGAAAAAATTTATGATGCTCTCTTTTCCCTTTATAATGATACATCAAGAGACAATGACACAAAAAACCTTGCAAAGTCACTAATTAATAAAATAAAATCATATAAATTTGTGTGTTCTCTAGTAATTTGGTACAATATTTTATCAAAAATAAACACTGTAAGCAAAATCATGCAAAGATCTAATATTATTTTACCAGAAACTGTAAAAATGTTGACAGAAATTCAAATTTTTTTCATTGAAATACGATCTGAAGGTAGTTTTACAGCTATGCTTAATGAGGCAAAAAAAAATGCTGAAGATATAGACTGCGAAAGTGTTTTTCCAGCTGTAGGCTTGGTTAGACCGAGAAAAGCAAAGGTTTTTTTTGATTATGAACATAGAGATGAATCAATCGAATCACCAGAGTTGAATTTCAAAGTCAATTTTTATTTTTATATTCTTGATATAGTAATATCAAAATTAAATGACAGATTTGAACAGTTAAACGAGTGCAACTCCTATTTTGGCTTTTTAAATAATTTAGGCTCTTTATCTATAGATAAAGAAGAATTAATGAAATGTTGTATGGATTTACAAATTAAATTAACCGATTCATCTACAAAACAAATGGATGTTAATGCAATTGATTTGTGCAATGAAATTGAAATATTGTCCATTTATAATAAAAGCAATACGACTTCGGCCAAGGAAACTTTAGAATACCTTGTGGCTAATGATTTAATTAGCACTTTCCCGAATTTATCTGTAGCCCTACGAATTTTTTTAACGATGCCTGTCACTGTGGCTCATGGTGAGAGATCGTTTTCAAAATTAAAAATAATTAAAAACTATTTGAGATCTACTATGAGCCAGAACAGACTTACAAATTTGGCTGTAATAAGCATCGAGGAAGAGATCTGCCAGGCGTTAGATATGACGGATTTAATACGAGAATTTGCAATTAAAAAAGCAAGAAAAGTCGCTTTTGATATTTAAATTTAGAATTTATGTAGTTTTTAGTTCATGTTTATAACTTCTAAGTTACTAATAATAAATAATTTAAGCAATACTTTGTTTTATAACTATTAAAGCATTATGTTAGTTGTTTTAAATATTTAATTTTTTAATTTATACAAATAATAAAGTTTATAATAACCTTTATATTTTTTTATTTTTTAAAACAAGTTACAGTTATCAAGGCAACGCAGAATTTTAAAATTAACACTATTTACGTCTAAGGAGCTATACGCTATAGGGGCGGCAAACTATATCTTGCACCCGGGCGGCAGATACCCTTGGCTCGGCCCTGATGAGAAAGTACCAAAGTATGACTTAAAGTTAATTTAGGGGGGAGACAGCTATTTCAAACACAAGGAAGCACATAAACGTTCATGTACAGCACCAGGTAATGGAGTCGCAAACCAAATAGATCACGTGCAAGTGGAGGACCGGAACGGAAGCTCCATAAAAACATACTGTTACGATTTATCTTCTGGGCTATTAAAAATTACACGCCGCATCTTGTTTTAAGCCTTTATTTACAGCAATTCAACATAACGATTTACAAAAACACAAGAACTATTAATACGGAACGCAAATTATTTATACACTAACAGGAACTATTTCTAACAACAAATACACTTTATCTACGACAGTGTGTAAAATTGCCTTTTAGTTGGCAGTTTTAAGTTTGTAAAACGACTGTTTAATAACATGTTTTCATTAGTTTACGTTACGCTATTGCAACGTGCTCAAAAAATTTCGTTAGGCACTTAGTTAGTAGCAACGTGCTTTAAAATTTTTAAAACACTCAAAATTAGGACCGGTTGCTAGTAATTCTAATTTACATGTAAAATATTTTTTATATTTACCGTATTTTTTAGATTCTATCGTAGATAAAATATTTTTTCTTCAAACGGCAGTAAAATATGGCATTATACTGCTGGATTGATGATGCTAAACTGTCACTTTATTGCCAAGCGGCAGATGAAGTTATTATCTGCCGCTGACGACTTTATCTGCCGCTCGTCAGCGGCAGATAAAGTTATTATCTGCCGCTCGTCAGCGGCAGATAATATTATCTGCCGCTGACGAGATCGAGTAATTTTCTTCGAATTTTGTTCACAAAGTTGTAAATAATTTGTTATAAAAACGTTTGAAGAAAAAATACTATATGTTATTCGGAGCAAAAGTATCTTTATGTGGCTCGGCTGTACTTATCTGCCTCGCAAGCTCGGCAGATAACCCGTCCAGCCTCGCCACATAAAATATAACTTTTGCTCCTAATAACATAATATACTATTATCTACTCCTACTGCACAATGGCCATGAATTATGATTTATAATTCACGGTTTGCAGCCAATCATAAAATTCTATTTTCATTATTCAATAGTTTGCAAATTGCAACCAATCAGAAAATTATATTTTCATTATTCAATAGGTTGTAGCCAATCACAAAATTCATTCTTATTATTAAATGACTTTTGAAGTTAACAGCTGTCACAAATGTCATAACTCTGAAATATGAACACAAGGCTCCTATTGCATAGGAGTAGATAAAATATCGTATTATATTCGCGATTATGGCCATTATTCACTCAGATGACTTGCGCCACGCGCCTTCGGCTTGTGGCGCAAATGTCATCTTCGTGAATAATGGCTGTCATAATCGCTCATATAATAATATACTATTATCTTACAGTAGCGCCTATTACCATACATTATACAACTGTTTTCAGTGACTAAAATGAAGTTTTATTCACAAGTGAGTTTTCATTATTTATACTACTGCATTGTTGGTAGCACTGTCAAGCTATGTCAAATTCGTAATTTTCAGGTTAAGTTTTGCGTCAGTCTGTGTCAAATAACAAACAAAACCGAACCTACGAACCTCGAATTTGACATAGACTGACAATACACTTCAGTACCTACTGCCAATACACTTCAGTACTGTCAAACGTATATCACAAATCATAGGCGACTAATTATAAATTTATTTCGTGACATATTCTGACTGCGCAAACTACATATTTAGGCACTATTTTATATTTTATGTTATATTATATTTTATGTTTTTTGTATGATTTGTTCTGCGCCAGCCCTATGTACAGACAACTGGTTTTGTCTCTATAGGATTTTGGATTGCAATTGTATGTAATTGTAATCTTAATTTTGGCTTATAAATAAACAATAAACAAACAAGAATTGGAACTGTAAGATAAAACGTCGTATATCACACGTGAGCGAAATGCCATTATAAGCTCGTGAGAAATAGTATCGCTCGTGCTGGGGCACTCGCGATTCAAAATTCTCACTCGCAAATAATGATGCATTTCTCTCACTTATAATATAATCTACTAATACGATACACATGCGTAAAGCATCTTTAGTCACTCGTGGGGCTTAAAACGCTCGCTCACTCGCGTTTTAACTCTACCCCACTCGTGCCTAAACAGTAGCTTTACGCACTTGTATCGTAAATTACTATTATTTATTTACACACGACTTTAACACGAATGATTTATATGGCAAGCTTCGCACACCTCAAAGCTAGATTCGCACTGCCCGCTCTCCCGCTGCGCTCGCTTATATATATCGCCGGGGATTCCTTCCGGAACCTTCGAGATATTCTCGTATATTCTAGCAATGCTGACGTATTGCGAGGATTAATCACCGAGGTCGTTCTCGAATGATCCGGAAGGCTGATTCATCTGTCTGCACGCGATCCGCCTCGAAGGTCGTTACACTGCCCCCGCCTTAGGTCGTTCTGTCCCAGAACGAGTTGCAACGGGTGCCTGTCCTCTCGCTCTTGTGGGGGTTCCATGGCGGTATTTGCAGGTGGTGCCCTTCTTGCACACGGACTGGCTGAAAAAGTAGCAGTCCACCGTGGGCTCAATGCTTCGCAACGGGCTGTAGCAGCAGACCTTGATCTGGATGCCGGTCCGGTCGAAGACTACTTCCAACATGCTGCGTACAACTCTCCAGTCCAACGAATTCAGGCCGCATCCTAATTTCGGCACCGCTAGCCGGGAATTAGGCCGTTCTTCACCATCTGCTCTTTAAGGTCCAAAAGAGTAGACCAGAGCTCCTGGTAACTATGTTTTTCGTACGACAACCTTTTCATCACCAGGTAATAAATGGAGCTATTGCCTTCATTCAGTCGCAAAGTTCTGCCAACCTGAGGTGCCTGCTCTCGCAGCTGGTCTAACCGGCCAAACTTCTCCCGGAAGGCAACGGCGATCCCCCTAGACATCCGGAGGTCCTGGGCGACGTAGTGTGCCAGGGAATACCGCCTCAGCGTGTCGAACAGGTCACGCTGCACCTCTGTAGTGACCCCAAATCGCGCGGTCTTCGTACCTCCATAAGCGGCCATAAACTCCTGGAAGGGGGTACCTCCGGTCTCTAGTCGTCTCAGGGGTTGCTCCGTGACAGCCTCCACCTCCTCATTGGTTCCGGAATATGGGGCCAACCGATTGAAGTGCACCACTCCACTTTCTTCGAGGAGGTTTCTGGATTCGGTATACCAAGTCATTCAGTCGAGCAACTACAGTGTAGGAGCCTTCCCAGTTTCTTTGGAGCTTGGGGGAGAGACCACGACGCCTCTGGGGGTTATGAAGCCATACCAAATCGCCAGGCTGGAAACCACCGGCCTCAGCGCGGGCATCATATCGGTCCTTCATTCGGTCGCTGGCACCCTGAATGTTTCGGCGTACGGCGTCGTGGATCTCTTCCATCCTCTTCTTCAGGTTGCCCACGTAGTCGTCGCCGGCCGTTTCTTCGCCAGGTTTTCTTCCAAATTTGAGGTCACATGGCAATCGCAGGTCGCGCCCAAAGAGTACCGCAGCTGGGGTGTGATTGGTTGTCTCTTGTACTGCCGATCGGTAGGCCACCAGGAACAGGAGAATGTACTGGTCCCAGTCACGCTGATGCTCGGAAACCACCTTGGACAGATGCTTCCCCATGGTTTGGTTCATCCTTTCCACCATGCCGTCGGATTGAGGATGGAGGGCAGTGGTCCGGGTCTTGTGTATGTAACTCCAGGGGGACTCCAAAACGGCTGAAGCACTCCTTCACCAGAACATAAGCGACAGTACCGGCCTCTTGATTCGGAAGGGTGTACGCTTCGGGCTACTTGGTGAAGTAGTCCATGCACACTAGGATGTATTTATTTCCTGATTCGGTTTCGGGGAATGGTCCAGCAATGTCAATGGCTATCCTCTCGAACGGACTACCGACGTTGTACTGCTGCATCGGAGCTCTACGTCTTCCAACCGGTCCGTTTTCTGTAGCGCAGGCTACGTACCTCCGGCACCACTCTCGGGCGTCATCTTTGCAGCTCGCCCAGTAGAACCTTTCTCGGACCTTCTGCAACGTCTTCTTCAATTCAAAGTGTCCACCAGAGGAGCCATCATGCAGGTGGCGCAGAACCTCGGCCACTCTACTCCTTGGAACCACCAATTGTGATCTCGTTGCCCTACCGTCCTCATCTTCCAATATTCTGGTCACGACGTTGTTGTCCAGCTGCAAGGAGTCCCATATCGCCCAATAGGTCTTCACCGTTGGGTTGGTGGCGGAGACCTCTTGCCAGATAGGTCGACGGCCATCTCGCTTCCTGGCTATAACCGTGCCTAAGTCGGGGTCGTTCTCCTGGCTGTTCTGCAACTCGTCTAGCTCCCACGAGTCGTCGACTACAGTGGTACGATTGATGGGTACAGCACCCTTCTTGTCGACCCGTATTAGTTTTTCCGACGGCTCGTTAGACGTTCGGGCTCCTTTCTTCGGACAGCGAGCCCTAAGATGACCCATCTCTCCGCAGCTCCAGCAAGGGGGTCCCTTCTCCCTCGTCTTCTACTTTATGAGTCGTCGCAACATGTCCTCTATGGATTCAGGCGCCATTTCTGTCGTAGCGACACCGCGCACACTACCATGTCCTCTGGAGGTATTCCTTGCAGCTTCAACTTCCAACGCATGGGCTAAGGCCTCTCCCAGTATCGTTTGGCGCCCCAGACGAACCGCATCTATAAATGTTTGGACGGCTAACTGCTCCAGGAAGTCCTCCGGCGCCGATGGATACGCGAGCCAAACCAGTCGAGCAACGTCGGCCTCAAGTTCTTGCAAAGTCTCCCCCGACTTCTGAATTCGGTTCTTCAACTGGGCACAATGCACATGCTGAAGATGACTATCGCCATAAAGTCGTTCCAGACGATTCACCAATTGCTGGAAGTCCTTCTACTGATTTTCTGGAACTATTTGCAGAATATTCAGGGCATCCCCTCGCAATGTTAGAATCAATGCGGCCGCTTTGTCTGCCATTCCCCAACCATTAGCGACGGCTGCGGCTTCAAATTGCTTCAGGAATGTTGACCATGGCGTTTTCCCATCGTAAGAGGGAAGTTTCATACGCAAGCCGGATGTTGCGGGCCTCACTGGGGCAGTATCTTGGGAAGGAGCGACCTGAGGGGTAGCAACTCGCGATAAGGTAGGCTGATTTACCTCAAGAGGGGGAGAGAAGCCAGCAGATTCGGAGGAAGTTGGTTGGCCTTGGCCACTTAGTAACTTGGTAACTTGTTCCTGCAGCTCCAGTACGTCACCTTGAAATCTGGTTACCTTTCTCTCCATTTCCTCCTGAATATCTCTGATCTCCTCTGCCAACTCGTCATGGCTCGCTTTTAGTTCTTCCTCAAGTTTTTGGACTACTTTTTCTTCCGCGGCTTTCAGCTCTTCCTTAAGTTCAACTTTAAAATCCTCTTGCGCGGCTTTCTGCTCTTGCTTAAGTACTTCCTGCGTTTTTTCTGCCTGCTTTTGGCCGGCTTTCAATTCTTCCTTAAGATCCTCTGGTGCTTTTTCTGACTTGTCCTGGCCAACTTGCATCAGCTGGAAAAGTTGGCTTAATTGGGCCTCCATCTTGCTGCTTTGTGATCTCGTCACAGGCATGCACAACACACACTTAAATTTATTATCTGACTGTCGTTTATCGGTACTTGTTAGTCAATTAGTTTATTTAATGTATGTCCAATAATTTTTTTATAGCCCCTGGTACAAAACTCCGACATCTGACGTCAAATGTTACGATTTATCTCCTGGGCTATTAAAAATTATACGCCGCTTCTTGTTTTAAGCCTTTATTTACAGCAATTTAACTTAACGATTTACAAAAACACAAGAACTATTAATACATAACGCAAATTATTTATACACTAACAGGAACTATTTCTAACAACAAATACACTTTATTTATTTACGCACGACTTCAACATGAATGATTTACATGGCAAGCTTCGCACACTTCAAAGCTAGATTCGCACTGCCCGCTCTCCCGCTGCGCTCGCTTATATATATCGCCGGGGATTCCTTCCGGAACCTTCGAGATATTCTCGACTATTCTAGCAATGCTGACGTATTGCGCGCATTAATCACCGAGATCGTTCTCATCTGTCTGCACGCGATCCGCCTCGAAGGTCGTTACAATACGTAATCAGAGACGATGAGCCCTGACCCAGGCTACTATATGATGTGAATAGGAATGAAGCAAGAAATCCTAAGGTAGAACATTTTAGGACAAGAGCAAACAGCCAAATATCACATAGAACTGACTGAAAAAAGGAAGAAAACATAAGATACTCGTATGCGAAAAAATACAGAAACAACTAAAGAAGGAAGAAAAGGCAAGTAGAAGCATAGAAAAACAATGGAGTATTATCATACCTCTTAAATAATGCACAACACTTCTGCCGTGTTAAACCAGCCAAAGTGTCAAGGCTCGGTTTACTATTTTCGTGTTTTTGTAAATAAACTTCCCATTACTTTTAATATGGATATTATCACAGAACACAATTACTTATTATACCTATTGGTTGTGTTTTTGCTTCCCTCGCCTGAATGTCTGTTTGTCTGTCTGTCTGTCTATCTGTCTCTCTGTCTGTCTGTCTGCCTGTTGGCGATATAACTCAAAAACTATTTGTTGAAGAAAGACGATATTTTGTATGCAGATTATATTGTAATAGTCGCGCCTAATAAAGTATTTAATAGTTTTTAAATAAAATAATAAGCAAGGGATACTACACTTTATAAAAAGTATTAGATTCAATTACGAACCCCCCTGTCAAACTCATGGCAAATTAAAAGGGTGTAACAGTAATTACGACAAATAAATGGTTCATTGCCCTTTTCTTATTTTATCTGTCCGCAATAAATTCGGGCTTAGCTCCGTAGAACATGAGACAAACTTGGTTCAGGCTGTAGGTTCATAAAATTAAGGAACACTTTGTATGACAAATAACTCGTTGTATGTCCAATACTCTCAAATATTTCCGGCAAATGCACAATTTCCATCTGACGTTTAGATAACCTCTAAATTTGACTCAGTAAACACGATGATCTGCCAGTGCGAAAACAGCATTAAATTGAATATCAAAATACCAAAATGGCAAGGAAGCATCAGATAAATATTAATACTGTGACGTAGCAACTGCTACGTTTGTTTTGTTTTTAATGTGACGTCGAAACCCACGCGTGATTGTTTTTTGTTCTTCATCCGGCCAAACCTGAAAAATGCTGCGTCATTTTGCATTTTCAAAAGACACTAACTAAATTTCTCGAAATTGAACGGATCTGGACCACTGGAATCTGGCGCTACACCTCGCAGACAGTCTGAACTAACCCCGCGAATTCTGGGGCTGCAGCAAAGGCTTCCTGTGGAATCCTACTTTAATCGAAGACCTCTCGGACGCTGGATACACTTTCCAATGACGCTACGGGAATTATGCACTTGGGAATGGCTTTTTGGTAGGAATTCCTACACATACGGGCTTCTGAAGGTTTCCTCTACATGTAACAGGCATTATTTTTGCTGGGCGATGCTGCTTGCCTAAGGAAATAGGCCCCCGAAGTTACTCGCACTTAGACGAGTCCTACTGCTGGCTAATCTGCTTCTGGACCTCTTACACTTGGCAATTTATACCGACAGATGCCCTGCACACTGGTTAATAACTTTATACACAAATGGTATTAAAAAGGACTTTTTATTTATAATTTTATGTTAAAAATTGTGGAGCTCAATCTGGCCCCAACACAAATTTTACAGGCTTGTTTAGTTATTATTAACAAAAGTCTGTCGTGGAACTTAGCAACTAGATTTTCAATCTTTATAAAGGAAATTAGGATTGATAACATGCTTAACCTTATGGAATACAGTTCTGATGTCATGTTTTTGCCTAACTACTAAAATTGTTTTTCTTAGAATAAATGTCACTACACTTTGCTTTGCTTTTAAATCATTGTTGTTTATAATGCACTGATACAGTTGGAGTTCCTTTAGCATCTCAGTAATTGTCTTTCGATCGGTTGCCTTCCATTTTTCATTGCTTTTTGCAATAATTGTTTTGCTAGCACTGTTTCGTTTACCTTCCAGCTAATTTGCCGTTTCCTGGCTTACACTTTTAATACATAGCGCTCATATTCTTTCTGTACTTAACAAATTATTTTGTATTATTTTATTCACATTATGTCTGATATTAATAAGCTTAACTCCTTCAGATACAAATTAAATTGCATTAGCCCTTCCGAACATTAATCATATCTGAAACTATAAACGTAACCCTTCTAAAACCTGCTTTATTTCATGCTAACCCTTATCCCTCAAATTATTAGTTACTGCTGCTCACGTTAAGTGCACTTATTAATGTTCAAGTACTGATTATCTTGCAATAGATAAAATATTTAATTCTGTGCTCCTATTGACCTTATTCATTTAGTTAATTAGGCAATCAGAATTTCTATGGACAGAGAACCATTACAATATATCTACCTGGAATGAAAAAAATCGGACAAATATATACAGGGCGGGCACCTTAAAAATAAAAAGAAAATGCTTTAATTGAGAAATAGATAAAAGTATGAATTTACACATACCTCAGTTTCTACCCTTGACGAAAATGGCCACCAACATATACACAATAAATGTTCTAAAAAATAAAACATGGATAACAATAAATGGGTTCTATTTAAGGTAGCCGCATCTCACCGATTGTAGTGTTATCGGCTAAAACCAATGTGTCGTCGGCGTAACGAATCTTGTTTATTATTTTTCCATGGATATTAATCCCTTCTTCCCCTCATTTCTGTTCAAGAGAGCTTTTTTTTAAATTGCTTCTGAATAATAATTAAACAATGCTCTCTTCTAGCAGTTTAGTAGTTTGTAGTGTTTTACCCTGTCAAATGCATAGTCTATAATTCCGAGATATATTTCTTTGTTGATGTCTAGACGTTTTTGAATTATTACATTAACAGCAAACAGGGCTTTTCTGGTGCCCATCCCGTTTCGGAGACCAAATTAATTTTCACTCATGGCTGCTTTTAACTTCTTGTGTATGCGATTATGTATTATTTTGAGAAAGGCCTTTAACGTGTGCGACATTAAACTTATTGTGCGACTGATAAACAACTCGAAATACAGGGCGATCACAAATAAAATTGATGAAAATGATGAAAAATATGACTGCTGTCTACACTGAACTTTATAAAACCACATTCTAACTACAATTAAGTTATATTATTAGTTCATGTGACTTTAACGCAGTCTAATCGGTTACACAAATATGCAAAATTTGTTATTTAAACCAAATTTATAGATTAAATTGATAGGCAACATTAAAATTACATGTGGATAAGTTAAACAAGATGTCGAAAATGAATTTTAAAAGTTAAAAATGACAATTCTATGTCAACAAAAAGCATGCTGCAGATTTGACCAATTTTATTATTTTCTATGGCTCACGCGACCAAGTTTATTTTTGATCTCTCTGTATGTTGGTACCACGCAATATTCACTTACAGTTCAAGGTGGACTGTAAGTAAATTAATTCTAAAGCCCTCTAACCATGGTAACCAGTAAGTGGATAATTGTAAGTTCGATTTACTCTAAAAAAATATTAATAATTATTAAGTTGCTGTGCAGGTATTGCAAATATTATATTTGTTACTGCTGTGACATTTCTAGCTATTCTGTTAATGTTTCGTAGACATTTTCACAGCTTATTAAATTTTGAAATTAACATTGCACACATTGTCTCTACTTTTAAAACTGTTTGTATAGATATCCACATCGCATTTATTAGAGAAAAACCTGCTCCACGGTTACATTGTGCAGGCACAGGAGATATTATATGAAAGGGAGGCTACACTACAGCCGCCATTTGATTGGTAAATTCAATCGTACGAATGCATTTTATGGTGAACGAGTTTTTGGAATGTATCAAACGTCAATCGCGAAATAAAACTTCACAGTTTTCGCAGCAATATATTTCAAATGTAAGAATATAGTAAGGAATGCGGGACTTGCGAGACGCATTTGACATTTTGCGGGACAATATCAATGGAGTATTTGAATGCAGGACGAGTACTGCTATTGGCAGCCTTACATTATGGAGTCTTACCTGGAAGAATGTTTGCAAAGAAGTGAAATTCTTAATTAATTTAGAATGGGCATTTTATAATATTACATATATAGTCCAAGCGGAAGCGAAGTATGGACAATACGAGAAGAAGAAAAAAGAAAAATCATTGCGGTGGAGATGGACTATCTACGGAGGAGTAATCGAGTCTCGAGAAGAGAAAGGGTAACGAACCAGGAGATCAGAAATAAAGTGTCAGCTACTGAAACTATAATAGATCGAATAGAAAAAAGAAGTTTAAAGTGGTTCGGCCATCTATTAAGGATGGAAGATACGAGATGGCCAAAACGTGTGTTTCGCTGGACTCCGCCAGGAAGAAGGAAAAAGGGTAGACCTCGTAAATCATCCAATGAGGGTGTTAGAAATGCCATGAAGGAACGAAATTTAGAGGAGGACATGGTTTATGACCGCCAGGCATGGAAATTGGGAGTGGGAAGGCAACTATTAGCTGTATGATTGTTAACTTTACTGTAATTATTGTTTGATAGTGCAGATGTCAAGTAAATGGACTATACTAAGGTACTATATTTATACGAGCAAGCTCGTCGGCCATTTTGAGTTAGTGAAAGTGGCGGCAAATTCAAATTTTAGTTACTTTCCAATTTGCATAAGGTAAGTCGGAACAACAACGATCATGTCATTTAATTTTATCCGTCTTAAAAACTACTGGTTTTTAAACAAATAAAAAGAAAGCAGAAAAATCGGAAAGAAAATACTGTTAACTAACACGCACGTGGTTCAAACTAGAGAACTTTAATAGTACCTTAGTTCAAACAACAGCGACGAGTGACAGAACTCAACAGAACTGACAGATAAAGGTGACAGCAAAGAGCAATACCTACACACTGTATATAGATTTCAGTAACCACACTTGGATGAAGACTGTAATTTTAATTACCATCATAATGGAATGCACCAAGATTTAAATCAGCGTACAGTGTTGGTCTGGATCAAGCAGTACGTACTTGAACGGTTTCCAGTCTTGCATGGTTGACAGACGACAGAACGCGCGGTTACCGGTCAGCGCAGCCAACGGCTTGGCGCTAAAGTCCCTGTGACACAAAATCTAGTGGGATAAGCTTGCCTGGTCTATAAAGCACTCTAGACTATACATATAACTATAATTGTTTGTAAACAGTTGTAGTGTTAATTTATAGTTATTAAGGTACCAAGGGGCATTATGAGTAAAATAAGAGCCCAAGATTGTTAGTGTACTAACCGAGGGCCTTTGGCCCGAGGTGTGTACAACAATCGCGGGCTCTTAGCTCATAATGCCTGTGGTGCCTTCAAGGTTTTATGTCCTACCAATTTTCTTACCTAATTTATATTCATATTCAATTCATATAATTACTATGCTATGGTATTTAAGATTGATCTAGTTAGCTGATCTAAGTTAGATTTGTGACATTAGATGAATTGTCATTAATTTTCATTGTGACAGTGGTGCATAATTTTTGAAATAAAGGTTGTATCCATGGAAACAAATACTGTTAATTTTTCATAATAACCCTAGTGTTCTTATGAAGAAAATAATTGCCCTGGAGCGTTATTTTGTATCTAAGATACCTTAAAATAGAGTCATTAATTGTAATTAATGTACTGGTAGGACATAAAATAAATATTTAGTAGTTTGATTTTAAAAGGGAAATACATTAATTTGATATTTTATGCAATTTTGACAGGTGTTGACAAATGGGATGTAAGGGAAGATAGACGGTCGGCCTTACCTTTTGGCGAAAGTTATATTGGTTATTTTGCCGGCTGGTAACTATCGGCCTAATTGGGCTAGCTCGCCGCAAGGTCGCAGAGTTCCAGCTATGCTGAAAGAGAATACAAAAAAAAAGAAAGGAGTGGGCGCCAGGTCCTAGACTCAGATCCAATTCCTTGTGCCGGACCTTACACAAGGTCGAAGATAAAAACCAGCAAGTCAAAATAAATAAGCAAATCAGCAACCAATGAATAGATCACAGCTTTATTTTAAATATAGGTGGGTACTATAGTGCAAGGCTAACATATATATATATATATATATATAATATATATAAATCACGGCAGGCAGTAGGCAAAATTAGTTACAAGTAGCAAAGGCGATACTTAGCAATAAGTATGAACCTTTGAATATTTCTAGCAACAACAAAGAAAACACACAGTATGCGACATGCAATAATAAATATAAATACAAATATAAATATAAATATCGAGCAAACAGTAGCCCACGAGCAGCAATAACTATGACCTGTGAATGGGCTAACACATTAAAACATTGCGCGGTTAAAAACGGAGCGTAGCGAGTATTAAATTACAAAACAAAAAAAAGATTAGTCCCTGTGAGGCAGGATATAGCAGGGCCAGGTTATGCAAGCGCTCAGCTGATGCGAAACCCCGAATATCAGCTCAGAAAGATTCTAAAGTAATTATCCCAAAATTTCTAATGTCAAAACTACCAGCGTGTATGCCATATAGTGACAGAGCAGTTTTCTTAGTGGAAATACATCAGGTGCATAAATGAACGCTAAAGCAATCGCTTGAATAAACCTTCGGCAAACTTGTACCTACGTAGAGACTCGCAAATAAAGTACAATAACGCGGAATTGACAATTATTCTACCGGCGGCGGGCCTTATGACGCAAACGCTACTAACCCGAGATTAATCAGTCATGTACTGAAACTGCAGAAGCAATCGACTACCGATGTCGCTACTCTAACCACTATCAGCATCGAAACAACGCGGCGAACGTCAGACGGCTGACAGCAAATGGCGACGAAATTAAATATAAATATCTGTGTATTAAACAAACCGCAGAGCTGCCTTCACAAAGTCGGGTAAGCTCGATTAATGATTCGATAAAGCTCACTCAAATGCACAAAATGGATGCTCGAAATTTGCAAAAGCCCTATTATAATAACGCATCAGATCTATACAAAGGCATGCACTAACATCTAAATAAACGAAGCATTGGTATGCCAAAAATTATCGCACATGTCCAAACTATTAACGAGACGAGATACTATTAACTAACTATAAAATACACCAGGCGCAAATAGCTATATCAGTTTCTTGCCTGTAGTAAAAACATGTCGGCTCCTGACCTTTGGTTTGCGGGGCCCGAAGACGGCAGAAGCAATGAGGGTTCCGGCAGACACAGCGGGAGGCCCAGCGGACCGAGGAAGCGGTGATTGTGTCGCAGGTGAGTGCAGTGCTACACCCTCTAGCGTAGCTCCCAGGGAATTGCAGAGCTCCTTGACAACTCGATAATTTCAGGAGCCCAAATCGACGGTTTGGATGCCCGCAGGGTGCAGCCGAACAAGGAATGCTAAGCCTCTTCAGGGAGGAGTTCAACCTCTCGCAGGAAGCGTCCAAACTCTCCCAAGATCGTAGCCGACAGGAAATGGCATCTCACAATAAATCCAATCCCACAGTAAATGGCTATAACGCACAACGCCCAAATAAGTCCCAAATAAGAAGAAACTGGCCTTATCTTACCTCACGCTGGAATTGAGCCAGAGGAAAGGGCAGAAACAATGCTGGCCTCAAACGAATCCGCAGTTGCGAAGGACGTAAGTATAACCAAATCAAATACGAACGTCTTAAGGGCACATGTGCTTTTTCAGATCCTCCGAAAAATCAAAACGGAGCTGAGCCACACCAACTAGCTCACAAATTTAAGCACACGGCCAAGGCACTAGCAGCCTGCACCAAGTTTAAAATGGGAAAGAGCTCAAAAATCCACCAGTTACCAGTTATCAAAACTTTCCAAAATTTTTGGGCCAGAAGATGCAAAAAAAACAGCCTAAAAAATTTGACTGCAAGAAATGATATCCTTTATCTAGCAACAAATAGAATAGTGCAGAATAATTTGTAACAGGGGTTGCCTAAGCGCCATATACAAATATCTGTAGGAATATGACCAAAATAAATTTAATTAGTAGAATATGGGTAATTATTCAAAGAGTTGCTTACCAAACTGCTTGATAATTATAGGAAAATAATTAAAAATAAGATACAGCTAATTATACCTAGTTTAAAGCATGCAAAAATTGACAAAAGCCAACCATAAATATTCAAGTTCAAAAATTCAGCTAGCGAGAGTTCAATACTACGGGGGACACTCCAAAAGTATCGTAACAGGGAATTACATTTGACAAATACTGAAACACAATTGATACATGGTAAAAAGTAATCGGAAAACCCTGTATACAGGTGCACTTGGGTAATTGTTTACAAAGAAGTGAAATTCTTAATTATACTTCATAATATTGCATACCATATAACCACAATTGTTTGTTACATGTGTAGTGTTCATTTAAATAAATATAGCTTAGTTCAATTCAAAAAATCTGGTGTGATACACTCACACAACTTCCTTTTACAGTGATCTTATAATTAGTCAAAAATTTCATTTTTAATTTTTAACCATTTGTTAAAAATTTTCAAAAATTACAAATTCTACAAAAACGGTACAAAATCGAGTGTTAGTTGAAGAGACAAATTTTCTCTAGAATTTTAAGGTGAATTCAAAAATGTAATAATATACCTGGTGTTTTATTTAAAAGTATTCAACTGGAAAATCACCTATCTCACATCAATACACATTAAAAATGTAAGAAAAATGTAAAATTTAAAAAAAATCGTTAAAACCGTTTTTGAAAAAATCGAAAAAACTAAAAAATCACAAGAGTAAACACCTACTTCCGGTTATGCGATTTTCTTGAAAAGCTTGGTGTCTCATCTACATAGTACACAAAACTTATATATGAAGTTTCAATGCCATACCTCTTTTCGTTTTTGAGATATTCTGTTCACAGACAGACAGACAGACAGACAGACACACAGACAGACAGACCAATGAAAAAAAATATGTTTTTTGGGATCAGGGGACTCTAAAACGTGAAGATCTGTTGATAACTCAATTTCGAATTTTTGGGGTGAATCCAATACTTCCTTTATAGTAGTAAAAGGAAGTAAAAAGGAAAAGCACTTGATACATTATGAAATTATTTGGACAAAATGGAAATACATTTGATATAATTTTGACAGCTATTGACAAATGGGAATTACATTTGACAAATATTGAAACACAATTGATGCATGGTGAAAAGCAATCGGAAAACTCTGTAAAATCTCCGTCGTATCTGAGAAACAATCAAACTCATAATGAATAATTACGTACTACGTCATGAGTGCTATTAGCATCTTCTAAACAGGTAGAGGTGTAATTAATAGTCAAAAATCCTTTACACATTGTTAAAAATAATTAAGCATGTTATACAGAAAACTACAGGCAATGAAAAGTTCTACCACTCGTATCCATAGATGGCAGCAAGCATTTTAAAATATAGCTGTAAATATTAATTTAAATATTTAGAAACGATAAATCGCAATACATTTTAACACTTATTATTCGAATTAAAATAGAAGATCCTATAGCTGCCTCGTACAAGCAGTCCAGGAAGTTATCAAAAGTCCAAAGAGTAAAGATCCGCATTTGGCTGATGGCAGATAACGCTGGCGGCGCTGTAATCGCATAAGAAATTTAATCAATTTATAGGCAATTGGAAATGTATTAAATTGTCAAATGCGTCAACTCACCAACTGCAAATAAAGAGTTCTGACGCACGTTCAAAATATGGAAAACTATTGCGTTAAATATCTATCCACATGAATACATCCTGCTATTATGTGTTCATAATTTCGCCAAATAAAAGAAAAGTGTATTTTTATATTTTTGCTTGGGAAACAAGAAAACATCAAATTACTATTTTAGATTATCCAGCCCGATTTGTGCTATATCGATCAAAACCACGTATCATTTATTTAGACTAGCTTGTGAACCCATCACATATGTGCATTTTCAAAATTTATTTGTAAATAAACAAAGTTACAGAAGAAATGTTTTAACGTCTTTAATATAGTGTTCAAAATTATGTGCAAAAAACTAATTTAAATGTAAAAATAGCTTAATGCTTCTAATAATACTGAAACAGAAAGTAAACACTTAGCAATGCGAATGACTTTAATTCGCAACAAAAAAGTGCAGTCGGTGGGATTCCATTACAAAGCCATACATAAATATCATGCTTGCTTGTCGCTATAAAAGGCACGCGACACGAGACACGACGGCTGATCGCACCCGATCGTTTCCGGTGAAAAAATAACGCAGAGACGCAGGTACAACGCACGTTTATATTACCTTAGATTCCAAAAAAAAAACCACAATAATCGAAACTGTACAGCAAATAAAATTCGTTAATTTGATACCTATACTTATTGTATGTGTTTTTCAATGTGTAGTGTAATTAAAGATTTCCTTCATAGAGAGCGGTGGTATCAACCGGGTCGAAAAGAAAACATTTAAATGCAAATTCAATCGTAAAACTTTTATGAAGGTAACTTAGAAACTAGATTGCTTAATTAAGATAAGCATCAGCAACGCTGATACGTATTTTGATCGATACATATGCAGATTAAATAACAGTATGCGAAATAGGAAGGTCGCGCTGTTTTTAAATGCGCCTGGCAGGACAATGAGCAGATTTGTTTGGACACTTCGCTGACCCCTCGATATGTTTTTATGTTGTCCACGTTTTTAATATGTGTCTCGAAACCAGCTTTAAACAGGAAATTGAAGATTGGGCGATTACTTAAAGGTTGTAAAGTGACCAGTAAATTCAAATGAGTTGCAGACAAAGAAGTAAGTATTCATCGAACGCATACCACCCATATAAACTGAATTTATAGTAACTTCTGACAATCATATATGTATTATACATACAGTGAATTTATTTTAATGGTTAACATAGCAGTTACGTTTCTATGCCAGCATTTAATCATACAGGTCACTTCCATAGTTACCAATGAAATCAATAGATTAGAGAGTTTATTTTACGAGTTAACATACGAATTTGAATTAGGCTTACTAATAAGAAACTTTAATTTTGTTACCGGAATGTAGGTATGCAACTAAAAAGTAGATACGTAGGAACAACTTGTGTGTTGTATCTTTTCTTCAGTGGTATATATTAGGATAACTTTTAATTGTCTTTTTGACAAATATAATTCCTATGTTAACTCTTAAAATACACGCTCTAATCTATTGGTCTCATTTGTAACTATGGAAATGACCTGTATGATTAAATGGTGGCATAGAAACGAAACGCCTATGTTAACTATTAAAATAAATTCCCTGTATATTGCTAGTAGGGCTTGGGAACGCCCGAAAACATTACGGCGCCCATGATATAAATACAAGGGTATGCTCGAGCGCAGCTTTTCTCAACGACCAATGAGAAAGCGTGAACCAGACTACGTCATCAATAGGTGGCAATTTGAAAGCTACGTTTTAAGAGTCGTATTTTGCATTTGTAGTGGGTCAAGTTAATGGTGAAATGGAGGGAAATCGTACGCAATTGTAATAAATGCTATTTTTCGTGTGAATAATACGCGATTTTATTGATTCTCGTAAATTATAACTCATTTCCGCACACAGGAGAAAAACCTTATAGTTGTTCTAACGCGATTTAGTTGGACATGCAAAAATCCACACAGGAGAGAAACCGTATAAATGAGGTTAGGGTTATCGACGTGCAATGCGTGCAACCATCGTCCAACATGCCGAAGCCCTCCTGATATACCCGAGACCTTGATAATCATGCCCGAGACCTTACGAATGTGACGTCATGTGGTTCACGTGCGCAGTGGGTTACCGTCTCTCGAGCATACCCTTGTATTTATATCATGACGGCGCCGACATAGTCTCACTTAGAGTATAACGCGTCTCGTGCGCATGCGTGAGAATTCGAACTCCGCCTTTAGAAGCGATATTTAAACTTGACCCCATTGGGTGGACGACGCCGCCGCGCTTGCTCACAGCTGACCATTATACATTGAAGAGTTGGTTGTCTGTCTCACTTCCTTTGTGAGTTTCCCACTCATAGCCGCTAGCAATATAGTAAGTATTACATATATGCTGACAATGCATCCAACAGGCCATGCCATAAATGTGTGAAGAAAACAAGCACGTAGGCTACTATAGAAGAAAAAGCAGTACTGTAAGGGTCAGGTACGCACAAACATTTTATTTAGCTTATTTGCAGGAAATAAAGTAAGAGACTCGTATTTTAATAGCTAAATGTAAGGAATTATTTACAAAAACTATGTTAAACTATGGAAGGGGGATTAGGCAAAATTGGAACAGCCGGCGGTTGAAACAAACAGCCCCAAGACAGCGAACTAATTTAACTTAAAATTCATGAGGCTGTTGTTGAACCAAAGGAGCACGTGTCGCGGGCAGTTTTGAAAACGCCTTGAGAAACCCAAATTTAAAACTTGATTGGAACAGGATTAAGCAGTCATGGAGTTTGGAAGGGCAGCCACCAACTAGCGCAGCGCCACTCTGGCAACGAAATTTAGATTGTTGGACACTCCGCGACTCGGAATGGAGGAGCTTTCGTAATTTGTATACAACGTAGCTAAATAGGACTGCAAAGAAAAGAAATCCAAATCCTGTGCACGGGGCAGCTCTGCAAGTAATACGTAAAACTGCTGTAACAGACCGTAACTTGTTTAACCCTTTACTAGGTGCAGCACAGTGCGACACGGCAGGGAAACCTGTTAGTACGACTGTGTGCGCACTGGCTATTTGTCTCACTGTAATTCTCTAAACAGTTCACAATCCGACACCGCAGTGATCTCACTGTTAGCCAGATTGTAAACCGCTCAAACCTCCTTTCTTACTGTTGTTTCTGCCACGCGAGGCACCAGACGAGCACCCAACCTTTCTTGCTGTTACACGAGCCACCGACAACCGTCTGACGTCATTATAGTTTTCCAAACACCACAGTATTTGCAAAAGTATGTAGGGCATATACACTTGGTTATAATAAAGAATATTAGAACTCCATGACGTTTATTTTCGATGTGAGAAGCGAAGGTCTCTAGCCTCTATAGAAACTGAGCAAGGTTACCCTAAGTACCGCTGTCTAGAGTAATCGTCTGTAACTGAGCCGTGTCGCGCCGTAACACCCAGAAAACATATACAACGTAGGCCAATTTTCGTCGCTAGCACGACCACCTACGACTGACTGTCTCCACCAGGTTAGTTTTCTTTAGCTCCTGCCTCCTTCTCGGGTGCTTGCTTAGAAATGTGTACACTTTCAGCCTTTTCCCCTTGGCTTCGCAACTACTGGGAAACAATTTGTGTTAGCCCCCTTGGAATCGCTACATACATACTAATTGGGAATGTTACCTGCTTGTGATTCAATTGCCCGTCCCCTGGCTCCGATGCTAGGCACCTGCGTTAGCCAGTCCTGCAGTCGGTATCTGGCGATACTTCCTCCTTGGGCCCCGCGCTGTGCCCCAAGAGATCCGTTGATTGCGGTGCCTCCGCCCCGCTCCGCTGGAGAAGTTGCCTGCAGCCCCCCGATCGCTTGGCTCGAGTATCAAAAGTCTACGAGGTTCATGTATTTATATGATTGTTTAACTTCGATTAGGTATGTTTAGTTCCTAGAGCGATTCGAGCGAGCGAGCTGCTCGCCTTTGTGTTTAGTAGGATGTACTTAATTGTTCGTTCACGCAGAATGCTAGCTGCATAACCGTACATTAGATTATTGCATGGTCCCTTTGTTTTTTTTTCATAGCTACGCTAGCTGCATAACCGTACATTAGATCATTGCATGCCCCTCTTTGTTTTGTGGATAGTTATGATTTATGAGTCATATCGGCATTTGCTTGAAATGCTAGCTGCAAATTTGTGCATTAAATTACTTACCCTTCTACTGCGGAGACCGTGGTGCTTCGGCATTTCGGCCGCGAGGCCGTTATTAGGTTGCTTGCTGGTTTGATTCGCGGGCGCCTGAAATGTATTGAAGTTTCAGCTATTCTATCAAACAACGGTTGGACGTTTGGACTCACCTGCGACACGTATTAGCTGTGCCTCTCTGCAGAGACCGTTTTGCTTTAGCATATAAGCACGAGTTTATTTTTAGGTTACTTGCTAGGTCAATTCGCGTCAAACGGTCAGTTTCGCTGCCCCAGATTGGCTGTGGTTACCGCATCACCCGCGGACATTTAACTATCAAATTGAGTAATTTAGCTCTGGGTTTATTGTTTTGTTAGGAGCGCATATAAGCTGTTACTTGAAACGTCATTGAAAATACAATGAGTTTCTTGTAGAAATCCCTTCAACCCCTGTATGACCATACAAACTGAAGGATTTCGCCCCTTCAAAATTCTGATTACCATTACAGCGTCAGATAGAGCTAACGATCGGTGCCTATGTTAGCCTATTGCTTGCATCGCTTCTGCCCCGAGCTATCCTGCCTAACAGGGTGCGTACTAATATTCTCCGCCTCATGGAGTTTCCTTTTTTGTTGCTCTTATCCCTCCTAAGAGATTCTAGGACTTTGGTCAGAATATTTATTCAGAATTATAAGTGGTTAGTACAGATTAAGCGTGTAACCCTAAATTAGGCTTTAATTTAATCACTATTGCCTTAAAATTAGTCTTATTTACGCAGCTCGACTTTTGATGGTTATACTGCCTAAAATTAATTTTATTTACGAAGCTCGTCCCCTTTTATAAATATTCATGCAGCACCTTTTTATGTGTCGTGAGCCGCTCTACTCGCTAATATTTAATATATATTATATATATTTGTATTACTTTGAAACAATAAAGAAGCCGACTGCGATTAATTAATAAAATTGATCGATGGTAGTAAAAATCGCAGATCAACCCCCTACAGTTTATATATACACCACGGCAGCTCTGAAAACTCTTTACTTACCGCGATGGCCCTAACTAACTCAAATTTCGGCGGCCTTGGATCGTAGGTTCAAATCATCAGCTGTGTGCCCTGGAATGTCTTCAAAAAAGGAAAGAAAATGGGCGCCAGAAATCAAAAGATTTAAAATAATAAGAGGAAATAAACTGCAAGTGACTAGCGTTTAATTAGTAAATAATAAAAAAATCTTGAAGTGTCAGTAGTAAATTATCAGAATAATTAAAATGCAAATAATGTGATAACAAAGTTGTGTACGTTAACTGAAGGTTGCGACACGCATAAAATCAAGAACCCCTTTCGGGTTATTTTAATAACTTTACCAACAAATCATTCGTGGGATAAGCTTATCACAGTCATTTAATAAATCCTTCTGTTTAGGCTATTGAAAATAAAAAAGCGTGACTGTACCTTTTACAGAGGGTCACTACACATCAAAATTGCAGTTTTAAATACTGAGCATAATTAAATATAAGCATAAAAATTTAATTATTAAAACAAGAGCATGTATGAAATTGAACGTTACATTTTAATAATGGCAAAACGTATGAATTTAAATTCCAAATAATTACAGGTTTAAAATGTATAAATGTAAAATCCAGGTATTGAAGATAATTTGAGATTTAATCCCGGAATAACACAAACTAACCTCGCTTCTCCAACGCTCATAAACGGCTAACAGGCAAACGCCGGCCGGGGTCAAGATTCGTATAGTGTAGGATGCCTGGTAAGTGTGTGGTAGTTGTGAGTGCCCCCACTACTTATACGTCACTCGGAAGGCGATTTGTAACGCGTGTCTGTTGTCTAGTATACGGCTCTACAGTTTTGTACAGGTTCTTTAGTGTAACTTTTTGATTTTCTTATGATTTGAGTTAATTGTTGAACTATACCGAATAGCGACGCACTACGTACAGGTATTGTTTTATGATTACAGTGCAGTGTGAAGTCTAGAGATTTATATACCTACTTGTTTGTAGAAAACATTTTATTTTAGCTTAGCTTAAATATGGTAGACAACTGCGCCGTGGCTATTTGTAAAAAGAAGAAATGTTTGGAAGAAGCACAAAGTAAAATATCCGAATTAAAAAAAAAATTATTTGAGCTGGAAACCAAAATTAAAAATCAAACGCCTAATAACAATATCACTCTCCCCACAAAATTGACTGAAGTTTTAACTCCAATTTTTTAACTCCGAATCAAGTAAGGGTTGTATTGAAGAAACAAACCAAGGCAATATTGAACTCAGGAAAAATAGCAAGAGGGTTCACAATACGATATTTCAGTCAACGCTGCTACAGATATTTGCGTGAAGCTAAAATTCCGAATAAACAACCCCATGGCAAAAGATTGGAAGAGCAAATCGAAACACTCAATAAAGTCAAAGAAACATTTAGTGGACTACGTTGTATGGAAAAAAAATCCTTGCAGGTGTTCCAAAAAGGAATGATTATTTCCTACATATCTATGCAAACACTGCATACCAAATTAGTCGAAAGTACAAAATCTCTTACGTTTTGACGCATAGGTTAAATCAAGATTATTTGGATTTATTTTCGCAGGTAGGCATTTTTGTATTATAGTGTATAATTTTAACGGTGCATTCAAAATTATTTTCCTCTTGTATAATAAGGACTAGAGGTGGTTTACACGATCATCCATCCCCCGCTTGATGCTATTTACAGAGTTATAATGATACTCTTAGGAAAAAATCTAGACATCGTTCAGTCAAACACCAATTTCTAACATCATGAGGGCTTAGATTCCGAGCAATATCTTGTCGCCAGTGCTTTTAAGCAAGCTAAAATAAATAAACTTCAGCTGCTCGAAGCACCCTTGGCATCAACGGAAAATAATGAATTTTATCTACGACCACTACTAAAAGTAGGCCTTTTAGCGCTAGCTTGTTTCACTAAAAGTGACGTTTTATAGTTTACCGTGTTTAAAGAAATCAGCTGTTTACTTTTAGCACATGTGCTAAAAGTGAAGCGAGGTTCAAAACTACAATTTCGAACTGCAAGTGAAGTTGTAAAGCTATTCTAGTTGCTTCTTGCGTTACAGGTAAAGCGTTTTTGAAATAATTAAAGCGTTATGTAATGAATACAGTCATATGTGGAGTATCAATAATTACATTTCGTAACTCACCTTGACAGCACGGGCGTGGCCAAACAATCGCCACCGCGGCGCAGGCCTACTATTCATTATGACATAAATTAAAAACGTCGCAGATGCGAACCTTTCTTAAATCGATATTTATGGATTAATAACGGTAAAATTAAGGTCGTAGATAAAATATTGTATGCAACGCGTGCTAAAAGTCGTTTATGTGCGAGACATGTTATGAAACTCAGCCTTCGGCTTCGTTTCATAATTTTCATGTCTCGCGCATAAAAGTCGACTTTTAGCACTAGTTGCATAAATAGCTATTCTGACACCAAAAGCGTTTCTTCAAATACTGAAACTTCAACGAATGCCTAACTAGCAAGTATTTCAAAGAAATCAGAAGAGGACGGTCTAACTTATAATTCTGGGTATCTTGCAAGAAAACCCAATCCCATAAATAAGCATTCATACAGTATGCCGTCATGGGTGCATGATTTGTCATTTGGTGGTCTCACTCAGTCTTCAAATTCTTAATTAGAATGGGTTAAAATGTTAGAGAAACGGTTTATAAGGCTTCATAAAAATTATTTTAAATTTAAGAATAACATAATTAGAAGAACTGCGACAATTTTGAGCAAAATCAGTTCTGGCAAATGAGAAGAAAGGCTCTCAATAAATTTTAAAAAAATTATACAATAATTTAGTAGGTGTAATACTTAATACATAGTATACCTAAGCATACTGTTTTTATTTTGCGTTCTTTAATAAATTATATTATGTAATAACGTCGTTGCATTACTTATTAGGTGCTTATTATATTAAATTTAAAATGTTTAGCCTTTTTACCTAAATTTCGTAATTCAAATTAAAAGATCCTACGCACATGAATTAAGTATAATTTAAATCAAACAAGCTCTTGTAACTTACTATCTGGCCTGCCTCAACACATTTTAAAAACCAGAACCACTCAACTCATTTAACGATTGAAAGAAAAGCTGATTTTGAAGAGTTTATTGTGCGTAAATGTTGTAGAAATATTTAAACTCCCGCTCCGCTCATTCTTCCGAGTGACGCTTCGCATGCAGCGCTCTGATTGGTCGAAACTTACCAGGCAACCTACTCTATACGAATCTTGGGCCGGGGTAGCTACACCCTTCGGTTCAAAATAAGCTGGTCGTGAACTGCTACCATAATGGACGAAATCGCCGTGGATGCAAATTATAGCAAAGGCACCCTCGAACGGCAGCAACTAAGCAGAGCGCCAGCAGGTGTCGAAAATGCGATAAGGCTAGCGGCTTGGCCTCTGAGAAAAACTCGTGGTTGAAACTGGTAATAAAGAGCTAAGAAAAAATGTAATTACTATGCGAATAACAAAACAGAAAAGCGCCATCATACCTGATCATAATCAGCCCTAGAAAACACACACTGCTCATTAGATTAATTGAGCGCACGTAATTTGACTTGAACAACCATAATTTAACCACGCCGGTGACGGCGGTCCAAAAATAGCAAGTGCGAGGTACGAACAATTCGAGCCCAAAAGAAGGCTCGCACTCTGATAAGAGATAGCGCGGGTCAGAAAGGGCATCGCACAAACGAAAGAAACTCGATACAGGTACAAAATACGCTGCTTTGGAAAATAGAAGAATTTGAAATGCAAAGGATTTATAATTCAAATAAAAATATACAGGTTAAGCCTGAAATAATTGGATAAATGGCGAAACAATTAGGCGAAGCCAAAAAATTGTTTCAACTTTGTCCTATTATTGGATATCCTGTTGGACAAATAAAGCTTTATTATATGTGTTAAATTGTTACTATTTATTTATACGTATATTTACATGTCGTTATTTTTGTTATTCTGCCTGGTTGCACTATAGAACCAAATGCTAAATAAATATTGTTACTAGTCTGCTCTGCTATTATTTTGGTTTGTCTGGAATATCTTTTACCTTGGGGAGGTCCGACCCAAGGATTTGTCTACGTCGAGGACCTGGCGCCCTCTCCCGTTGTTTCTTTTTCAGCTCTGCTGGAACCCCGATCCTCTCGACTAATTAGCCAACCTAGGCCGATATTTACCAGCCAGCAAAACACCAAATGCAACTTTCGCTAACAAGTAAGGACCGACGCGACACTTTAAACTTTCGTTACAAAATAAACAGACGATTCAAAATGTGGCGCTGTAATTGTCTTGTAGACTAATATTTTTGACCAAATGTTTAATTTTGCCTTATTCGATCAAATAAACCTATCTTTTTCGCAGCTTTAGTTACAATGTAGTCAATATGTTGTTTAAATGTTAATCTATTGTCAATTATACATCATAGGCATTTAATATTAGTAACAAACTCTATACTTACATACTACATTATTTACTCTTACATTCGCTACTGATTATCATTGCTTTTGCTTTTGTTATATTTAATTTTGTAAATTATTGTTCAGTATAATTATAGCACACTCCACATTGCTGTAGGCTAGGGATACCAATGTATCGTCCGCAACTAAATTAATGTTACAATTATTCACAGATAAATGTACATCATTAATGTACGGTATAAATAATAAAGGCCCGAAAGTTGTTCCCTGGGAACACCTAAAGCTACTTTTTGTGACCCTGATTCTTCATTTTCATATTTAATAGTTTGCTGCCACTGAGACAAGTAGCTCTTAAACCACTTTAATGCTATATTGGTTCCATATTTTCTCCTTTTTTTCAGTAAAATTTCTATCGATAGTTTGTCAAAAGGTTGAAGATCACTTTGATTCTACTGTCAGTCGACTGGCATAAGCTCCTCTTGCAGCAATTCAGACCGTTGCAGCAGCTGCAACCCAGACAAAAACGGAAGAACAAAGAACGAGGATGATGACAAGTCAGTCAATAAGTAAGGACTTACCTAACTTTGCTGGTGATCCAAAAAAGTAGCCTGGTTTCAACCCTCAGCTTTTAACAGAGTTGACTCGGAAGCTTCCTGCTGTTTTGAGGATGAGTTGGAGAAAGAAACTTACCTATCTAGCCATAGCTATCCTCAAAAACTTGTCTAATTGGATTGAAGAAAAAGCTCGAGCTGCTTCGTTTGTGACAAAGAGCAACGTTTCTACCAATGATTAAAAAGTAAAGTAAGAACTCAAACGCAATGACAAGGGTACAAGAAAACAGATAGTGCTTGTTACTACAACCTCAAACAGAGGCAAAGGAAGCTAAGTGTGTTTGTTGTGGAAAGTCCGTTCCATCAAAATGTGTTGCATGTCCAAGTCAGTAGACGATAGATGGCATTGGTGCGAGAGAAGAAATTGGATACCTAAAAGGAAAGTATCACTCATATCAATACAAGAAGAAAAATATGTTGTTTATGACTGTAAGAGGAACCACAATACGCTTCTGCACTCAAAGGAATCGGCACAGTCTTTGATTTAAGATTCATCTGAGACAGTAACATTAACCGAAAGTATGAATTTGATCTCTAAGCTTCAGTCAGTTGACTCAAATCCTCATCAAGATGCTTCTTGTTATGTCCAAAGGACACAAATGCAAAGTCTTACCATTTGTCATGCTCGACTAAGACTCAGCTGCAACACTCTTGGATGATGATCTAACAGCAGTTCTTAAACTTCTTGATCCTGCTGGTCTTCTGACAATCAAGTGGCATGGCTACTCAAGAAAGGTGGACTATGAATCACGTATCGTAAACGTCAAAGTTCTAGGTCCTGGAATGACATTCGTTTGCAATTTCAAATGCTAAAGAGAGATTCAAATTTTAATTTATCTACTTATACATTGGACATTGGCAGCTTAAGTGTCATTTGTAAGTTTTGAATCTGAAAGCTGCGTGGAGAGCAAAGCCTAATTTCTTGATAGGACCAATCTTGCCTTCCACGGCGTATCCCCACCTGGATTTTCTCAGCAGATGGTCCAGATAGTGGGAGTCCCGAACCACCCTTCCTGGCCGCCGATTTCGGTATCGGAGAGGACCCCTAAAAGCCACCTCCTCTGAACTACTTTTTCCGGCCGCCGGCTATTGGTAGCGAAAGTCTACATCCTCTCCTGCAACCAGTTGGCTCAGGGCTCCGTAATTACGCCGTTGAATGGATACTCTCAGCCATTAGCGGAGCCTTCCATAATTAACCTGATGGCGGCGTGATAAGAACACTTTGAGCACAATCACTAACGTCATTAATCAAAAGTAAAACTTACGTGGCGCAAATTCCTTCACCTAGTCATCAGAATCAACCCACGACGACGTTTCCTGGTGAAATTGTAACCCATTGAACTATCTCATGGCTTGCAGAAAAATGATCCGATGGCGCTAGCCAAAACTTTTGAGCTCGCTCGGACTATTTCTCAATTACATTTCTTCCAGTACGTACCGCGTTGGTCCGACCTAAATTGGTGTGGAATTACACTTATATACACGAAAGCCGGCTGTAAGAATATAAATCACTCCTAAACGGATACACGTAATCCCTGCTATTTGGACAGCAAGAAGGGGCAACCATGAACCTTTTTAGCTCCAGAATCGATCACCAAGCAGCGTAGCAGTACGCAGTAGTCAACTGCGAACGCCGACCGCCGCAGCCCCTCCGCTGGCGTGCCAGAAGTTTTGCAAACGTACACAGGCATTTATGATCCATTCATCACATGTTTTATTACAGAAATCTGTTTGATAATAGAGATTATACACAATTTATCAAAAATATTCTTGGTCTAATCAATCAAATTAATCAAAGTACTCTGGCGTCTGGCCTACCCACAGCCACGTATGTACGAAAAGTCAATATATTGTAATGATCTGAATACAGGGGTATAAATATCAATTTTAAAATAGGATTAAGGGATTACAATAATTGAAAATTAGTGGGATCAATTTGAATATGAATTGGGAATATGAATAATTAGTATGTGATTAGAAAATAAAATAGAATTTATAATTGAATAAAATATGGCTAATTGAGAAACAGATAGATGGATTCGAATATAATGTAATATCTAAATATGAAATTTGAAGGTTAATATGAACCGGTTAACAGACAACGAAGTAATTTTTCATTGCCAAGCAGGCAGCGAACAAATTACAAAAACATCTGTTCACCAGCAAATCGCCCCGATCCTACAAGAATTTAAAAGAAAACCGTTACAAAAATAAAACAATAAATCGCGGCATGCCAGCTCAAAGGAGCACCAATTCTCAAGTGCAAACCTCTGCACAACAAAGACAATAAAGGGCCAACGGCTCGCCAGACCCCAAAACAAAAAAATTGCAAGCACATAAAACATCCCAATAAATTTGGAAGCCGACAAAAAACGGCGCCGCTGAGAACAAATCCGAACGCGCTACCAAATTAATAATCCAAGTTCAATTACTAAAACGCTCTTAAATCAGAGTGCGCCCAATCAAAACCCCCAAGTCTCTAGCACCCAGGCAGGTCGAGAAAAACGCCAGCGAATGCATGCGGGCGGAGCGGCCGAAATTCAGCGTACACAGCGGCCCAGCGGAAACGCATTTTGTAACGAAGAAATCAGGGCCACGACCGAGTACAGCGGGCAAGGGTGCAAAATTACAAATTAAATTATAATTAGCGGAAGGAAGCATCCCAGGAAGGCGTGAATAGTATCAAAATTCATATAAAATTAGCGCGCAACCAAATCGAAGCAAAAATAACTTCTTAACATACGCAATAAGAGTAATGCTTAAGTAAGTTTTACGCCGAACACGGAATTAAAAAATTCCAATTTTAATTAATCTTTACCAAAACCTAGTAAATTGGGTGTCGTTAGAATCAACATTTCAACGACTATTGATTGCGACCCAAATCAAGCCGATAATTGATCACGCCGCTCAATTAAACGCGATAATCCGAATTACATCAAAAACGGGCAAAAACATCCCTTCTACTTCGACCAATGAGCTGCGAGATCGCGTCTGACAAAGGACTGGCCCCTTTAAATAGTCGGACGCTGGCAGTAGGAAATCACTCAATCCAGGAGAGTCCACCAGCAGCCACTACAGCCTCCAGGACACCTCTGCCTCGGCGGGTCAATCCAGCAGCAACTCAACCCAGGAGAGTCAGCCAACAGCATCCAGCCTTCCAGGACCAGCTAGCAGCTCCAGCCTTCCAAGGATCTACCAGCCCCAGCCCTCTCCAGAGCCTATCACCTTCGTTGGACATAGCTGTTTGCCGCATCTACTGGACTTAGCTGTCTACCGCATCTACTGGACGTAGAGCCTGCCGCATCCACTGGACTTAGCTGTCTACCGCATCTACTGGACATAGAGCCTGCCGCATCCACTGGACTTAGCTGTCTACCGCATCTACTGGACATAGAGCCTGCCGCATCCACTGGACTTAGCTGTCTACCGCATCTACTGGACATAGAGCTTGCCGCATTCACTGGACTTAGCTGTCTACCGCATCTACTGGACTCAGAGTCAACCGCATTCGTTGGACTTAGAGCCAATCGCCTTCGTTGGACTTAGAGCCAATCGCCTCCGCTGGACTTAGAGCCAACCGCCTTCGTTGGACTTAGAGCCAACCGCCTTCGTTGGAATTAGAGCCAACCGCCTTCGTTGGACTTAGAGCCAATCGCCTTCGCTGGACAGAGAGCCTGCCGTCTTCGTGCGATTTGGACACGGAGCCACTTTAGCCGCCGGCATCGCCTCCGAAGGACCACACCAGCTTCCAACTGCGGATGCCAATCCGCCATTTTCTTTTTTCTGTACATATATGTTACCTAGTTATAAGCTTATATGTATGTTAGTTAGTAGTGTAAATATAATAAACTTTGTTCCAATCAAATCCAGTGTCTAGCTGAGGGTAACGCCCACCCTCCTCTTCCGAAACCGACGCCATTGAAGTAACCCTACCGCTGAGCTATAAACCGAGGCGTGTTAAGGTAATGACAAATACATAATCGAAATAGATTATTGCACATAGTAGGGAGAAATAAAAAAATTAAGATATAGTGTGTTGGAAGGAGAAAATATGAAATCGTTAAGGACTTTGTTTTCATTATTAAGATAACAAATTTTGAAAAATGTAAAGCTGTAATTAATTTGGTGTAATTTAAAAGTATGAAATAAACCCTATTTTTAAAGGAAAATATTTGGAAATTAAGAAGGGTTGATATTAAGACTAAATTTGCGTGGTGAAATAGAAATGGAATTTAATTTAAGAAGATGAGATATAAAATGGGGGAAGATAGCAAGTATATGGTGAAAAACTAAACTAAAAGCGGGACTAATCTACAAAGGAGAATAAATAGAGAAAAATACTAAGTTAAGTTTATTGAAGAATTACATTTGACATTGCATATCAATTGATTTGGATTGCATCGAGCTGTTAGTACGAAAGGAGAGTTCTGAGGGAGAGACCGTTGGTTCTTGGTGCTGGTTAGTGGAGTAATTTGGAGGAGTGTTTTTGGATGCGGTGTTGGAGTTGAGTGACTACAACTGGGGTCTGTTTTGGGTTCATGCTGTGAGGGAGCTTCTTTTCCTGATTTTAGACAGTTTTGACATATTGGGTGTCATTGGAGGCTTCCGCTGTGTTTGTTGACTGGAGTAGTTGTGGCCGTTGGCGGAGTAGAGCACGTTGGTTAACATCAGGGACATTGATAAGTTCAAGTAAAAGGTGCGTGATTTTAGGTATTAGATAAGCACTGAAATAAAATAAAGACTAAAAAGGCGAATTCATTATTAAGGAATTACTTACTGTTTGATATTGTTATGTGGCGAATGTAACGATCTGGTATTTATCATTGAATTTTTAAATTTGTTTGACATATCATTTGACAGAAGTTATTTTTGACTTGTAACAAAATTAAAATCAGAACATCAAATTTCAGAATAAGCAATCTAGATAAAAGGAATACACCCCTGATTTTCAGGAGCTAGCAAAAAGAAAAACTAGTAATATTCAAATTATATAAACAGGACAATTTAAATTGATAAAAATATAATTTATAGAAATATACTAATAGGTAACACAAAGTAAGAGCTCGAATAAGTTCAAGATTGATCCCGTTTCATCTTGGGTGAAAGCTCACTCGAAGTCTTCGTGGAGAGTTGGAATTAGGCTTTTCAGAGACCAACTCAATTTCAGTGATGCACTGGTTCAGAAATGATGGTCGACGTTTGTACCCCAACGTCTTGGAGATTCTCAAGAGATGGTAACAAGTGGAAAATGTTACCAACGAAACTCAATGAGACAAAGTAGGCCAATCGAGACTGAAAAGATTCTCTAAAGGTAGACGGTTCCATAGTCCACAGTTCTCGAAGGAAGGTTTTTCATTTTGGTCAAGAAAACCTGAAATAAAAGTTGAGCAAGAGATGAAGTCGCTCCGCTTCATGGATGAAGTCATATGTTTGGCCGTGACACACTAACACATGATGATGGTTTATTTGATCTAAGTAAATTTTTTTCGTGGAATCGATTTATGTATGATGGCCAGAGTGCTTCAATTTATCAGTTAGGCAAGAGGGAAGTCCAATTACAAATCGAAGGCCCTCGCAGCACTTGAAGACAAACAGAGTTATTCTGTCTTAAGGAAGCTTAAAGAGACAGCTTTTTAGAAGCGATTCGACGTGAGAAGTAAATTCCAAAAGGCAGCAGGTTAAGTCAACGTTCCCCTGTTCTTAATGATGGTGACTTGCTTAGACTGAAGGGTAGAATTCTACTTGAACGAGTTTACTAAAAATCCAATAATTTAAAACGTGAAACACCTTTTGGCTGTGCTTCTCGTTGATGATAGCATGGATATGAGTTGGTCCTCAACAATAGACTGTGAACATTAGTTTCAAGAAAGCTCTGAGACTTCCCTATTAGGTGTGCTGGAACGGCACTACCAACTGGAGCATTTAGTCTTTTAGCTTATATCACGGAATCAGTGGAAGTTGACTCAAGCCTTAGGAGTTCCCACTAACAACCTGCGGTTAATCTCGGCGTTCCTGATGTTTATTATATAAAAAAAAAGTTACACCTTTTTGTGCTGGTTCTTCAAAACAATATGTTTCAATAACAGGCAGACCGTGAGCACACAATATGTTCTAAAAATATCCATCCAAATAGAATAATACTTCTGTATTTTTAAATTATTCTGGAAACATTTCCATGATTAAAACAAGCGGTGTTCATTTGTTTTTCGAAAAACAACTAAAATAAAATAAACTTTACTTCACCAACCTTGAGTTGTTTTATTTATTAACGATTGACCTATAAACCCAGGAAAATTGATGGTTATTGTAAGTAATAAGCTCAGAAAACTCATTTACATATTTCCATGATTAGTAAAACACAACCTATTGTGAATGAAATAAACTAAACGCCGAAATTTGGTGATTTGGTAAAATTTATATTTTTTTCTTCTTCATCCAATATTCAAATCTCACACCTTCCACTGCTTTTTGACATATTGTCTCAACATGTATATAAACAAGATGAATTTCTTGTTGTGATTATTTCTAAAAACGTGTTATAAGCGTTTATAATTAACGCTCAATTAATCATCCAGTTTGGTCTCCCTGAACTTCGTTATATATTCTGCTTCCTGTTTTTATTAATCAGTAGACATTGTGACGCCTATGGAACGGCGATCAAGCTGCCACTAAACATGCTTCTATTATAGCACGTACTTTGTTATACTCACGTTTAGTAGATCAAGTCATCATGGAATTTTGAACCTCTCGTTCCCTATAAATTCCACTTCAATGGCAAAAATGAAGGCCTAATAGCAGCATAACGAATTATTTAAAAATCTTATTTTTAGAAGAGAAATAAAATAATAAGCCACGCAGATGCAAATATGTGTTCAAAATGTTATTATTTTTTCGTTTCTTGTCTCGAATTTAAATAGTATGCTCTGGTATTAACCCTTCTAACCTCTCCAGTTCAATTGTTAAAATGGTATCGTTGCTAAATGATCATTTTTGTAGTGCGCCATGTGTAAATGCAGGCCTACACGTCGATTACACAGATTCGAACTGGTAAAGACACACATTTATGCACTAACTATATCCACACACAATTCGCATATGCTAGTTACTAAAACTAATTTAAAGAAATCTCGATTTATACGAGGAGCGTTCAAATTTAAATTATAATTTAATATTTATTCAAAAACAAACACAAGGATTCTAATGTATATCATGTCATTATTCTACTCAGTCTTCCTCTCTTTTAATAAACTGGTGCCATCTTTCCAGAAATTTCTGTATTCCACGAGAAAAAAATTCTTTTGGGTGTTATCGCACCCATTTCGGAACAATTTCGATGACTTCTTCATTACAATGAGGTAGTTTTCTCCTAGAAACTCCTTTAAGTGTCCAAACAAATAAGAAACTGATACAGCAAGGTCCAAAATGTATAGTAAATAGGACAGCATGGTCCAATTCAATTTTTGAATCGTAGTTAGCGTGTGAATAGCGAAATGGGGTCGAGCATTATCCTGTAAGACGCAGACAGAGAGACAGAGAACTCGTGTTCTTTTTTAAGTTACCCCTACTGATATTTAATGCAGAAGTAATATCCTTCACTGTAAATCGAAAATCGTTTCAAATAAGTGCATTTTACTCTGTCAGCATTCTCTTCTGTTGTCAATGTTTTGGACGGCGAGAATGCGGTTCATTCTCCGCACCTTTGCAGCCATCTTTAAACGCTTTAATTCTTTTGTAAACGCTTATGTCTGATAGTGGTTGCGCATCAAACTGTCTTTTAACTCTTACACAAATTTCTTATCGTTTGATATCTTCGTTGATAATAAATCCTTTATCTAATAGACTTGTCTGTCCGTCCGTCCGTCAATCCGGGACGCTGTTTCAGCAGCCACATCGTAAGAGATAGAGAAAAAAGTTATTAAAGTTATATGTTTGGAATGGTCATGTCAGCTCAGGAACCGAATTTCAGTCACGTGACACTTCCGGTTTTCGAAAAATCACAAAAAAGACCGTTTTTCAAATAGAACGCGTATTAAATAAAAATGTTTCAGCAGCCATACGGAGTTGCGACCCTCTGCGCCTTCAAACGTCGATCGGTTAGGCAACCACTTTGACACCTTCCAGGTCTGGGTACAGTTTTTATTTAATACGCGTTCTATTTGAAAAACGGTCTTTTTTGTTTTTTTAAATGAGACATTTGTCTCACTGGATTGCTTGTTTACTACTAATGCATTGTTCCACGCTTGCATCCACTCCCATTTCACCTATGCTTGCCAATTGAACGAAAATGCATTGTGATGACTTAAAGACTGAATGAAGTTAGGACTTGTTCCAGATCATTAATTAATTTATACAACTTCTTTGCATGTCTTTGTCTTTTGGCGCGCAATTCAAATTATAATTCATATTTGAACGCTCCTCGTATATTCTTATATACTGTTTACCTATATTTAACGACGAACCATTAGATGTAGAGAGAATTCTTTTATTGTAAGAGGTTTTTCTTGCGTTTATATCTATGTCTTTCTTAGGTGTTGTTTTAATCCAGGTAGGTTAACAATTACATACCATGTAACTCTAGCTCCTGTATACACTTTATTAAACATTAAGAATGAATTAATTTATATATCGCCTTATCGAGCGTTACATCTATCCGGCGCGTGGTTTTCCGATAACGCGAAGGCTCCCGCTATGGGCAACGTAGCACTAAAGGACCGACCGCGTCATTTCCCCACTCCATGGGAACCCAGAACCGCTGCACCGATAAAGCCGCCAGAGGGATATAAAATAATATTGCACTTCAATTTCAAATCACTTGAGTTGATCTCTCTTGAGTCCCTGGACTTTCTTCTCTTCTATCCTGACTGGGTCCTCCGACTGGCAGCTGAACTGTCGAACGGAGGAAACCTCCAACCCTTACCAGACCAGGCTTTAAGGGAAGTGGCAGCTGAACTGTCAGCCTTTAAGCTAAACTTTCCGTACCTTACCTGTAAAGTAAAGCCCCTAGAATTCGATTTTGCCTTGGTAGCTGAACTGTCTTGGAAAATAGAATTCTTCAGGCTAAAGCCCTAGCTTGGCAGATGAACTGTCTTGCCGGGTTAACCGCTTAAAGCGATTCCCTACCGCTTAGTCTCTAAGCGCAAATACCGGCGCTCCGAGGTACTTCACCGAGGCGTTTAATATGCAAAGTAACCTAAATTTAGAAATAATAGTACCTATAGGAATCACATTATCCGTACCGCATAGAGGCGACTCGAACCCTATAGCCGCAAGTATTAAACTTACCTGGAAAGTCCGTTTTGGACGTTTAAAGTTGACTTTCTGGTGTCCCACCGAGTCCGCCTTCCACGAATTCACCGCCGGCGAGCTGTCAAATCAATTTCGCAGCGTTTTCGCTCCCGGATCAACGCCTGACCACTGTGAGGCACCAGCGCTCTCCGCACTAGTATCTACGCGACATCACCAATCCCAGGTAACCCTTAAACTTGCTAAATTCAACGCCCAAACTAGAAGGTCAACATCTGGGGACATCCGACCTACCGTCCAAAATCTATAATTAGCACGTCGCCTCCGGCAGCCGCGTTCCGTAATTACAGGCTACACTTGATGCAACGCCCGTTGCAACCGTCTTCCGTGCAGAGCTGCTAGGTGGGTTGCAATTCACCAAGGAGCAAAGAAACACGACCCCCCAGAAGAATTTGTTATTTAAATTAAATGATGTACAATTCAGTTTTACTTTGAATTATAGCTTATGTATTCTAACTAACAACAACATATTTTTGGTAATTACATGGTGTTTTTCCTTACCCTGTATATTTGAGTTTGAGCGAATCCTGTCTCCGATTGAGCTAACCCGAGGTATAAATTTATAACGCCCTTTGTGAGGGGGTGAAACATTACAACCATACGACTAATTTGACATGCAATGGTTTTTTCTCTCTAAAGTTTAAAACAACTTTGACTATTTAGTTTCAGATTACAAATCTATAAGTTGTATTCAAATGAACCAACATTTGCACACTCTTCAGGCTATTCATAAACATCCTCGGAAACATATATTGTAATTGTAATATTAATAACATTCAGTTGTTTCCCCAAAATTTCAAAATAATTGCTAAACTTTGTATTTTAAAATTATCCAGAAGAAAAATGCAAAGGAGTAGCCCATTTATCTGTTTAAAGCTTTCGATTTATTATTTTGGAGATCAAGCCAACACAACTGACTGGAAGGAGCTATCATCTAATTGAAAGTACATTTTCTAAATCCACTTCTAAAGATAGCAAAGTTATTCAACACCCGGTGTGTGTGTTTGATAGGCAGTTGTAAGAGTACATTTTATTTTCATTTAACATTTTTGTGGTAACAAAAATAAAGTGTATTACGAGGTGAAACAGCAAACAACTGAGGTGTGAGATCAACAAACATTGAAAAATATTGTCTAAAAAACAGGCGCTTTGGAAAGTGTGAAGAATTGTGATGAAAAAGGACAAACCATACGTTATAGACGACGTTAATGCATCGTGGAATACTATGAAAAACTGATAAATAGTGTGAAGGTATGCATTTCAAAACCGTGGTTAGAACAGCTTAAGATGAGCTTATAAAATAGTACTCAATGTGTGGTGGTAACAGGCTCTCCGGCTATGCTAAGAGGAAGAAGATAAGGTATAATGACGTATGACTGATCGACAAATTCTTCGTTGTCATGAATAATGTTCACTGGTTTGCATACATGCGTTACATTCCACATTTAAGATTATTTCAAGTCTTCATTTTCCTCATGTCGTTTTATCTCGATACGGAAGTATGTTCTGGAGAGCAGTTTGTCATTAAAAAGTGTTTAATTACATGCTCTCTATCAATTCTGAAGTTTAGAAACAGTTATTCTGGGCACCCTGTATGATCGATTTAAAGCGTCTACCGACGCTGTTCGTTGCCTAAATTCCATGTTCTCCACTGACCCTCTTGCCAGGAAAATCGAAAAATGTCAGATGAAAAATAATATTATCATATCAAGACTTGAAATAAAGACAACAAGCCGAAACGAATTGAAGAATGGCATTAAACGTTTTAAGAAACAAAACTTACAAGTAAAATCGAAGATTTAAGACGCCGGGCCGTAAAAATAGGACCAAAAACATGCAAGATCAAATTGGATAACATCAGAGAAATCACAGAAAATAATGGAAAATAATAAACTTAAAAACCTGCACCAGGAAATATCTATGAATAGCGAACTAACTAAAGGCGAACTAGAAATTCAATACAAAGTCAAAAAAAGCAGAAGAAGAAAAAAATAAGGGCTTGAAGGTCAAGATGGGACATCAAAAAGTCTAAATAGTATGGAATGGGATAAGAAGCTAGATAAATTAACAGAGAAAAAGAAAAAATAAGAAATCCATAAAACTAAAAGTAAGAACATGTACAGAAATTATTAGGACCACCCAATGGCATTATTAAAGACACAACTAGAATAAATTACCGAGAAAAAATAAACGATGGATGCGTGAAGCAAAAAAAAAGCAGAAGAATAGAAAATAATACGTGGAAAATAGCTATATGAAATACTACACACATTAGTGGGAAAGAAATTAAACAAAGTATTAGAAAAAAACAAAAATAAAATTTTTAGCAGTCACGAAACAAAAATTAAAAAAGCGGATGTGTGGAAATCGGAGGAGGGCGTAATGAGGAATCACTAAAGATAAACGAACACTTTACTTAAGATAATATCAATGAGATTAAAGAGTGGAAGAATATATCAGATAGGATACTTAGCTTGGAGTATAAAAGAAAAAAATAAATATATGCTTGTCTAATAATAAACGGACCAAATGAAGGCACACAAAAGAAATCCAGAAGAGTTTTGGAACACATTAAAAAAATGAAGTAGACATGGAAAAACATGTTGTTGATAATAATAAGAGACTTTAACGGGAGAGTAGGAAAGGGCCCGGAGAGCACTAAAGAATGCGTATAAAAACATGGATAACATACCAAAAATAATAATAAACAACAAATTATAGATTTCTGTAAATTAAACAATATGGCAGTAGAAAATACTTGGTTGTTACGGTTCAAAAGCCGCGTCACTTACGATTCATTGTTTCGCGCAGTTTTTGTGGTGGGATTTGAGATACTGGAAAGTTTCTTAAATGGGCGCTGGCTTGAGAGCGTCTCTTTCGTTTCCGTCTCTCACGGTCTGCTATAGCAAACGTACCTGCTTTGGTCGAGTAATTCAGTTGCCCCGTATTAAGTTAGATTGGTCTGCACACCCGATGGTGAGGGGCTTTTGGCACTGATTCGCCTGCGGAATAATTTAGCCCTAGTCGTTGACGGCTATTTGGACTAATCAGGTCAATCTACTCGACACGTCCTGTACGTCGTCAAGTTAACGGGCAACTCCAACATACTAAAACTCCAACAGAGTCAATATTCCTGTTGAGGCATCTTTTTTGCGCACCTGGTTATAACTTAACCTTCAGCGGTCATGTGGACGCAAGTAGCAACGTTGGCTGCCTCCTGTTCTTTTGGTGTTGGTTCAAAACAACCCATGTGTTCCGGCGTCAAAAGACTGGTGAGTGGATTCTTTGGTACCTGTCAGGCTGGAACTCTTTCGGCTAACTCTTACCTTGTTGAAGTTTTCATTACTTTATGCGCTGAGACTTTCCTTTCGGGGGGTCCAGTGAGTATTAGTTTTGACTGCGAAATAATAATATTCATTTAAAAGTGTGTCTAGCTGTTTCACCTAATGCTTTGGGGTTGGGCAGCTGGTATAATTTATTTATGATCTGTGATAGTGGAAAGAGTATGTAATATTGTTATGGTGATTTATTTATGTGTGTACCTGTACTAACCCTTTACACCATGCATATATATTTATAGTTTGCATTTTACAATAGTAATTGTACTTCGTATTACTAGTCATTTATATTTGATGCTATTATATTATGTGTTATTGATTACTGTACCCTACTCTATCTGGCCTATGTAATTTGTCCATTGATTTTATGAGTTCGCGTTAGTTACTGAGTAAATTCGTAGTATAGAAAGACTCATTGGCATCCTAAATCCGTTTGTTGTAGAATCCATCCGTCTCTACTGCATGTTAGCCGGCCTTCCAATCTGCTCAAATAGTCTCGAAGTTAATTGGTTTCTTATTGAAATTAAAGATCAACCAACGCAAGAACACGTAATAAATATGTAAATGTGTTTTCTTATGTGTATTAACTTCTTTCGTGTGCACGTTTATGTAAGATATTAATTTAGACTTTCTCCATAGTAGTTAAGTTCCCTCATGTAATTTTGAGCATCACGATCTTTTGACTTTTGCTCTTATTGATTGTTAAATAATAATAATAATAATATATAAATATAGGTACTCAAGAAATGCGCAGTCGTAATGAAAAATCAATAATTTATCGACCAAATTCTAGTAGACAAAACCACGCTGAGGAAAATTAATGACATTAAACTAAAAAGAGAATTTGAAGCAGAAAGCAGAAGAAATAGCAAAGCATAAGGAAATGAAGAGAAGAGTTGATTTAGAAAATGTATGAAAAAGTTTAAGAACATAATAGACAGCAGCAGCAACAGTATATGGAATAAAAAAAGCAGAAATAACAAGAAACAAAACTTCTGGCGGAATGAATAGATAAAAGAGTAATAAAAAGAGAAAGTATGTATGGAAAAAATATAAACCGATAAAAGCGCAGACGTCCATTGATATTGTAAAATATAGAGAGACAAGCTCAAAAGAATGATTAAAGAGGCAAAATCCGGAAAAATGGAAAGATGTCTGCGAGAAGATACAAAACGACTCTACAGACAACGCAAAGATGCTCTCCCTCACTATTACAAGCTCAATAAGAGAGAAAAAAGATCCCATAAGTAATATTAAAAAAGAAATATAAGTTATTACAGACGCAAACGGTATTAGAGAGTGGTGGAGAGAGCATTACGTGGAATTATTTCGCGCAGATGACAGGAACGAAGTACCTCAGAATTATGACATACAGGACAGCCAAGTAGAAAGACATCAGAAGTCATATACAGAGTAATATAAATGGTATAGAAGAAAAACGTACTGCAAAAATAAACAGAAAGGCAGTATTGGCACCAATACCTAAAAAAAGAGTTCATTAGCTCTAACAACTTCAAACGCCTCTCACTATTATGTGTAGCATATAAAATATATGAAAGCATTTTTAAAGAAGGGCTAAGAACCAAAACAGAAATTACAATGGGGGACGCACATGCAGAATTCAATTCACGCGGATTGTAACGTTATCCTAGCGCAAATGAATTAAAAACATAATTAATGCGGTTAGAATTTTCGCGCAACTAATCTGCCGTCACAGTTGGCGCCATTCTTGAGCCTAGCCTGGATGATAAAATTCCAAGAAGGTAAAACGGTCGATTCTGTACGTCTCCACCTCGACCTGCGATGTGACGGAGAAATTCCAATACAAATATCCCGATAGCGCACATAGGCCCGCGTCTTCATCTCGAGAATACAGTTCTTCTACCCAAGCGCAAAAGAAAATAGCAGAGAGTATATAAGCTAGCTGCCTCATCCCTGAAAGCTTAACTCCAGGACGTCATTTCAGCTAAGGGGCTTGATACGTCCAGTCCACCTGCAAAATAAGCTCGCGTTCTGAGACCGCTGCCGTTCGCGCCGCCGACTTTACTTGAGCTCGGCAATCGTACCTGAAAGCTCCGAGAGGCCCTAAAAGCCTCCAGCATTTGCAACTCCCTGCAAAGCAACCCGGAGATTTGTTAATTTGAGACCGCCGCCTTCCTCGCTGCGTTGGAATACAATCGGTTCTCCAACCCAAGCTCGCTGGGCAGTCATCTGTCGTGGGCTCCGTCCCTATAAACCTTCTTGACACGGCATCGGTGCCAGCGAGGTGCACCTTTCTCCACGTGACAGTCATTCGGACCGTAACCTGACTCCAGTATTTTTTCTCTCTGTAACGTCGCCACTTCTTTCTTCTTCTTCTTCCTCTTAGTAAAGGCCAGTGTCCTGTTTTAACCACAAAGTGGTTCTATGAGCCCTCTTTGCCCTTAGGCCGGGTAGGTGGCTAGCCTTGCCCGTCGAAAGTGAGGAAGAGTTTCCGTGTTTTAGGGGTTAACGATTAACACAGGTGTTAGCGTGGTAGCCGGGAAGCGTACGATTTTTTTTAAATCCCTCTGGAGTCCGCCGGGATTTAAACCCGGGCCGACCGCCTGAGAGGCAAGCATTTGTTCGTGGGACCATCCGCTCACCCTGTCGCCACTGAGGAATCAAATCCAGGATACCGACACGCCCCCAAAACAAAGGAAATACTTGCTTGAACACCGTCGTTGGCATATTCACCCGTCAAAAGTGTCCCCCATACAAACTGAGTCACTAACACGAAATCGCTTAATAGGCTAAACTTCTCCTTAGGGGTCATACTAAAGTCAAAAACCACTATTAAAACACCGAATTGGTCAGAAATCGAACTGCCATCTTTGTGCACTAATCGTCCTGTTACAGATCAATATTTCAGTTCCAGCCTTTGCAACTACGCTGCTCCGACCTGGGGCAGATCAATAAACCAGTTTCAGATGTCACCACGTCGTCTAACTCAACACCGCTGTAGACTGGATGCCTATCCACGAGCCCGCAGAAAGCAATTTATTGTATTATGTCCGTAGAATTATCTACATCATTTCTTAGTTTAAAAAAAAACATGACTTATTTCCGTACCACATTTTTTTCTTTGCGTTTACTTGAATATTTAAATGAACCCTAGACAAAAATCCAGATTATTACAAGATCAACGCAGGAATGAATCTTCATGATACGACAAATAGAAAAAAAATTAAACATAAATAACAAGGTGTTTGTGTGTACAATTAAGTTAGAGAAAGCGTTTGACAGAAGCAAAAGTGAAACTATTAGAAGCAAACAGTACATATTAGAAGCTTAACTGGTTTAGGCACGAAGTGAGGATGAGCGATGAAAGAGCAATAAAGGAGATATGGGAAATGGGTACGAGCAATAAAAGAAAACGTGGCCGACCAGAAAAACCTTGGTCAATGTGATAGCTGATGCACTAAAGAAAAAAGATATCAACTGGATACAAGCTACAATAGAAGCAAGAGATAGAAAAGGATGGAGAAAAACCATTGTCAGAAAACCTCAGGTAGAAAAGGCTTAGGGCTAAATACATAAATCAGTAAGTTTAATTACCTGCCCTCAATCAATTCTGAAAATTAGGAACAGTTATTCTGGGACACCCTGTATAACCGATTTAGAGCGTTTACCGACGCTGTCCGATGCCTATATTCTATGTTCTTTTGTGGTTCCACTGGCTTTCTTGCCAGTTTCTTTTACTCATTGCTTTTCTTATCCTTGTCAGCTCTCTCCGGGTCGTCCTGTTGCTCTTTGCTCTTATGGTATCCATTGAATTTTCTGTTTCTGTAGTCTTGAGTCCTGCATCCTTTATACATACCTACATAACCATGTTAGATTGGCTGAAGTCTTTTTACTTCTTTCGCTACACGTTCTATATAGATTCTATTTTTCTTTTATTATTTTATGTTGCCCTTCATATTTCCGAACCTTATAATAAACTGATCGTTATCATCGATTTGTAGATATTGTCATATAGACAGTTGATAGCTTTCCTTGCTTGGCCAATCCTGCTTTTATTCCTTTCTCGTCCGTTTTACTTTCATGAACTAGTAGGCATAATTTTTGTATTCGTTTTATGCAGTAATTTCATATATTGTTTGAGGCTTTCGCGGTTACTCGAATTATTCTTGTTAAAATAGAATTTCCGCTTAGACCGCGTAGTCTTTGTAGATAAACTCCCAGCATTTTCTGGCTGAATGTGAACCTTGTGAACTCGAGCTAAGATCCACGGGATGTTCATGCTCCTTGGTGCCTCGTGTTGTTTGAGTACCTTGAGAACGAGGATATTTTGGCAGATTTAGCCTTGTCGCTGTGCACCCCTATTGACTAACGTTTCGCAAGACATTGCAGCTTGCATCATCAGAGTGAAATTCGCTTTAAGAACTAAAGGTCAGTGTGAAGCTATTTATAGTTTTCCCTGCCAGCCATTCGGAGCGACGTAACGCTGATCGGTCGTTTAAGTGCAGCTCAGTTTAAACTCGTGGGGCGTGACCGTTTGAGGTACAGTGGTTGCAATGCTTTCGTGTATTACAGGAGTCCACGATTTACTAAGCTTAGAGCCATCTCCCCTGTTTATACCATTTAAATGTTTTTCTATTTCCATGGCTTCACGTTTTACTCGTGGAAAGTAGTGGGGTATTATAGCAAGTACTCTAGCGTGCTCAAATTCTAAGGTGTGCCCATTTGTAAATATATGTTCAGCTAAGGATGATTTTGTGGTGCGCTTCTTGAATTAGATCAATGGAATGACCAGTCTGTCCAATGTAACTTGAGCTGCAAAAGCAAGGAATATGGTATACGCCAGTGGATGTTAAACTAGGAATTTTCTCTTTTACTGATCTGAAACAGTTTCATTTGTCGTTCACAGTTTTGATGTTGCATCGTTTCAGAACACGTCCTATTGTATCAGTCGAGCCTTTAACGTAAAATAGAAATGCTAAGCCTTTCAGAGGTGCCGATTCTTCTTCAGCCTTTTGTGTGATAGTCTTGTCTAGCGCTTTTCGTATGGTGGTAGTTGTGTAAGCGTTCTTTTGTAAAGAGTCAAATAGAAGCCAGTATAATGATAACAAGTACTGCGCGAAGTATGATCTCGACTTGCCAATCTATACAGTGTGGTCCATTAAGTGTGCAACAAATGGGACATTTTTTATTAGTTGTACAATCGAAATTTAAATACCGCCAAAAGTTAGTGCATGTTCGATAACCATATCAGATGCCCTTAGAATAGCTTCAAGTCAAACAATATACAGGGCAGGACAAAAAATATAAAATTTGTTCTAGAATAAAGTTACCTTACTTCAAAAAATATTGCAAAATTTTATTGGGAAAAGTTGTTTAGAATCAAAAGTTATGCTCGAATACAAAGTCACGGCCTCCTATTCGAATTTTGATTCTTTTTTGTAAAATTTTGTATTATCCCCGTATGATACATATTTTAATTATTCTGTTGTTAATGACAAAAAAGCATCATGTTGCTAAGATACGGTGCTATTATACAATTAATTGGAAATTAAGTTTGATAATATTTACCAGCAATAGAATAAAGTTTGATTACATAGCTTACAATCGAACATTTTCTTAAAATCTAAAATATTGTCTTTTTGCTTATAACTAATATTGTTCCATAGCGTCGCACTCACAAACGTTTTTAATTTCACTGCTCTGCTTTTGCACTATTTTTTTAATTATTAAAGCACTGATTTTTGAGTTCCGCACTTTTCACGTAGCTTGCCTCTTTTCTGTTGCCTCCATTCAGGAATTGCTCTTTACAATTTTCTAGATGTTCCTTCATCTTGCTTTACCCTTCACCTTACTCACAATTTTCACAGTCCTTTGCTTTTATTGATAACTACACTCCTTTTATGCACGTAACAACCTTTTTGTGTCAATTACTTTTGTTTGATCTGGCTTTACTTGTGCACAAACCTATCATTTTAATAATTATATTACTTTATTCACAAGCCAAATTCAAACCCTCTGAAATATGGTTTGCCTTTGCGTGATTTTATCCGACTAATTACTGTTTCTCGCATCTCATAATCAATGCATTTTATATTTTTATTTTTGTTTAAAATTGCAATTATATAAAATATCCCACTCTGTTCTTTATTGATTTGGATGAATATTTTGTACTGCAATCAGAGCCAAGTTGTGGGCTTCATACCATTTCAATATACACTAAATGCACAAAGCGACAAGCTCTTTTATAAGCGCAGGAAATTTTGGATAGAGATCATCGAAGACTCAGCGGTCGAATCATCCAGTTCGCCTTCTGTCTTCCAGCAAACCCAGGTCTTTAATCCGCACCACTTCTGTGCGATTCAGAGTTCGAAGCCATCACCTCAGCCACCGACCTCTCCTTCGGCTTGCACATTTGGCTTGCGGCCGAAAGCGTTCAATCTTCAACACGGAGTTCCGCAGACGGACGTCCCAGGCCCTGCCGCTAGTTTTTGGAGCCGCATCTACGGGATCCTCGCCAGACGCAACTCGAACCTCACGTTCGTCCGAGCTCTCCAGGTTAAGGCGTACGCAGCCCACACACATAAACAACGACCCGCGATTGCATTCAGCTGCCCCATTGTGGACGCTTTGGGGCTTGCTTACTTTCTGGTCATCGGGAATTATTTGAGCGCTTATTTGGGCCCTTCCCGCCCAGCACCCCGGAGTCGCTCCTGGCGCAGACTTGCACTCCGGACCCGGAGAACACCCCCACCACCCCGGAAAACAAGCTTCTGGTCCACCGCCCACGCAGCCTGCCAACCTTCCCCACCAGGAAGTTGGACCTAGAGCTGGAGATACACCTGGGCCCCGTCGAAAAAGAAGAACTCCGGCAGTTGTGGGACCAGCCCAGTTCTGGAGCCCAGCGCCCACCTCCGCCTGAGGGAGTCGAGCTGCCCCCGCGACGCCCCGCTGTAACCGCCACCAAGTCCGCCCGCCAGGTTTCTCGGCTGAATGCCCACCTCCACGGCCGGCCCAAAGCTCCCCTCCGCCAGGTGCCATGCTGCATCCCTTCTAGCCGCCGAAGTCAGCTCCGGCCCCGCGAGCCACTGTCCTCGCTCGGGGCCTCACGCCGCTTCCCCTGAAGATGGTCAGCCCCATCCGACGCAGTGCTTGTACATATTTTCTTGGCGTTTACCCTGTTAAAGGTACTTACCTCCGCCCTTCTGTATATATTTTTAGGTTAAATAAAAACAACAAAAGAAACATACCAGCTTACTACTCGCTGCTCTGCCACTCTACTCTTCGTTAACACTATCTACTGCTTAGCTATTGGGTGAATGGTCTTCAAAACGCCATTCTTGATGATAGTCACGCCTTCACACACCCAAAGCGGAGAACGAGTCAAGTCACACTAATAAACTAAAATACTGCACGAATTTGCACAACAAAATGACAGATTTTGGAACTAATCATTAGGACATAAATCCATTCAATTTACTGAATGAAATAAATTTTACCGACGTTCTAAAATCTACCGCATCTTCAGTAGTTGTTTTGAAATCCATCCATCCATGGCATTACAGCCCTCTGTGGGCCTTAGCCTCCTCTTGTTTTAGCCTCTCGTAGTCTTTGGTTCCACCCTTGTCTATCCCTTGCTGCTGTTGTCCAGTTCGCTACTCTCAATAGCTCTCTTACGTCCTTTCTTACATTGTCTGCCCATCTTGCTCTTGGTCTGCCTCGTTTTCTATTACCTTCCAGAGTTCCATTGAATATTTTTGCTGGAATCCTTTCTTCGCCCATGCGCTCCACATGCCCGGCCCACTTCAATCGCATTATTTGTACATACTTCACTATATCGACATCCTTATATAGTTCCCTTAATTCGTGATTATATTTTATTCTCCATATGCCTTGTTCTTGCGTAGGCCCAACAATTCTTCTCAGCACCTTGCGCTTGAATTTTGTCAGCAGGTCTTCACTTTTAGCGGTCATTGTCCACGTTTGGCATCCGTAGGTCGCAATCGGTCTTATGATACTTTTGTATACTATTAGTTTGCAACTAACTCCTACTAGCTGTGACTTCATCACATTTTGTACTGCAAAATAAGCTTTATTTGCCGCTGTTAACCTTTGTTGTATAGTCCGCACTATGTCGTTCTGGTCATTTAGTGTTGCACCCAGATATAAACTATCTTGTTACTTCTATGTTCAAATTATCAATGGTTAAATTTTGTCCCAGTCGTGTTTGTGACATGATTGTCATGTATTTAGTTTTATTTTCGTTTATCTTTAAGCCAGTTGTTTCTGCTTCTTCTCTTAATTTTACCATTGTTTCTTTAACAGCTAGTACATTCCTACCTACTATGTTGAGGTCATCTGCATATGCAATAATTTGGCACGATTTATTTATAATTGTACTATTGGTGTTATATCCTATGCTTCTTATGACCTTTTCGAGGACAATATTGAATAATAATGGAGCTAGGCCGTCACCTTGCCGCAGGCCGGTATTAGTTGGGAATTTATCCGATAACTGATTTTGTATTCTAACTTGATTGGTAGATTCTGACATGGTTAATTGTATTAGGTTCACTAGTTTCAAGGGTATACGGAAGTCTAGTAGAATCTGACGAAGAGTATACCTATTAATACTATCATATGCTTGTTGAAAGTCTATAAACAGTTGATGTATGGGTAGTTGGAATTCCCATGCTTTTTCCATAATTTGTCGACATATGAATATTTGATCTGTTGTGGATTGCCCTCTTCGAAAACCCGCTTGGTACTCTCCAATCAATCCGTCTATGCACTCTTCCAGTCTTTTGCGTATTATATATGTTAAGATTTTGTATGCTATGCATAGTAGGGAGATGCCCCTATAGTTACTTCACTCCTGTCGATCACCTTTTTTAAATATAGGGCAGATAATCGCTACTTTCCAGTCGTCAGTCATTTTTTCTTCTTTCCATACCAATTTTATTAATTTATACAATTTTTCCGCTACTACTTCCCCTCCTTGCTTTAGCAACTCAGCTGGTATGTTATCTGCACCTGGTGCTTTGTTGTTCTTTAGTTGTCTGATTCCTTCTTCTACTTCTGCACGGCTCGGTTCGGGTATGAGTGATTGTACCATATCGTCGTCATTTCGTACTCTTTCCTCTATAACCTCTTGGTCTTTATTTAATAGCTCTGAGAAGTATTCTTTCCATCTAGTTAAGATTCTCTTTCCTTCTGTTAATATTTCGCCGTTATTGTCCTTACATAGATTTATCTAAGGGTGGAATTCGTTTTTTGTCTTCTTTACTGTTCTGAAAAACGTTCTTGTTTCATTGCGCTTCTTTGCCTCATCCAGTTGTAGGAGTTGATCATTTATTTGTTTTCTTTTTTCTCTTCTACACACCCTTTTCTTGGCGTTTACCCTGTTAAAGGTACATACCTCCGCCCTTATGTATATATTTTTAGGTTAAATAAAAACAACAAAAGAAACATACCAGCGTATTACTCGCTGCTCTGCCACTCTACTCTTCGTTAACACTATCTACTGCTGAGCTATTGGGTGAATGGTCTTCAAAACGCCATTCTTGATGATAGTCACGCCTTCACACACCCAAAGCCGAGGACGAGTCAAGTCACACTAATAAACTAAAATACTGCACGGATTTGCACAACAAAATGACAGATTTTGGAACTAATCATTCGGACATAAATCCATTCGATTTACCGAATGAAATAGATTTTACCGACATTCTAAAATCTACCGCATCTTCAGTAGTTGTTTTGAAATATTTGTTTAAAATTAACCTAATTAGCACGTTCCCAAGTTTGTCGATTGCTTTACGCATTTATTTGATATTACCTGTCACTGTTGCCGAGGGTAAAAGATCATTTTCAACTTAAAAAACTCAAATTTTTCAAAAATTATAAAAAAATTATGTAAGATCAAGTATGACACAAGAAAAGCTATCAAATCTAGATATAATAAGCATTGAAAACAATATTAACATAGATATAAATGACATTGTGAAAGAATTTGCAATAAGATGTATTTATTTAATGAGTATTTTCATTTTGTTTTTTCTATTTATATACGAGCATTGAACTCTAGTTTTAAGTTAATTAAATAGATATGTGTAATGGTTTACTGCCCACGGCAATTCTGATTGCCTAAGTAACAGAATGAATAAAGTCAACATTAGCACAGAATTGAATATTTTATTTATTGCAAAATAATCAGTATTTTACATTAATAAGTGCACTTGATGGAAGCAGCAGTAACTAATAATTTGAGGGATAAAAGTTGCATGAGATGAGGCAGGTTTCAGAAGGGGCTACGTTCAGGGTTTCAGATATGACAAATGTTCGGAAGGGCCAATGCAATTTAATTTGTAACTGACGGATTTGAGCTTAGTAACGTCAAACATAATGTGAATAGAATGATACAGAATGATTTGTTAAGTATAGAAATTGTATGAGCGTTATGTACGTATTGAAAGTTTATAAGCCAGCAAACGGCAAGTTAACAGAAAGGTAAACGAAAAACAGTGCTAGCACAGCAATCATTGAAATAGAGCCATGGAAATAGGGTTTCCAAGTCCCGGGACCAAAAGTGTTTTCGGGACTTACGAGCTAAATTTCAGGTCCCGGGACTAGTCCCGAAGATCCCGAAAATGGTCCCGAAAGAGAAAGAGTGTTCAGGTGACATTTCCGAATGAAATTTCCAAAGAAAAACAAGTGTTTTAAGTTAAATAAAGTATTTCTGTGCAGATAATTTGCGTTTGGGCTCGTCTACAACTTCATTGCTTTCTTCTGGTAGGTACTAAAAATGTCTGTTGCTTTTGCTTTTGTTTGAACTGCGAAGTGCGTGTGTAATCCTTTCGTCAAGCTGCCTCTGATTATGATAATTTTGTAGGAACCCACTTTACATTTCGCCAATTGTTTATCTTCAATATATAAAACTGTTGCTATAGTGACTTCAAATCGTTATTTTTTAAAATGTAGAATGAAGGTAGGTTGCGAATCGGAATTCATTCTAATTGTAATGCTTTAGCAGACAAATAACGAACACACTTAAAACCCAAAAATATAAATTATTCAGCTTCTTCGCACATATCTAAATCCAACAAAAAAAAACAGACAAATACATAAATAGTAGAAGATATGCAACTGTGGCTGAAACAACACACAGGTTTAATTCTAACCTACCGAAAACAATACCTCTCCTGCGTTACGCAAAACGCAAATAATGCAGAATGTACAAGAGGCATGATAATACGCCGGGACGCCGGTGAATACCCGTCCTAATTCTCTGATATCGAGTATACGCACGCATGTTGACATGGTCCCGGGACTTCGCCTGGGCTGGCTGTGGTCCCGGGACTCGGTTTTTGTGGTAGAATCCCGGGACAGTCCCGGGACCGGATCCCGGGACTGGAAACCCAACATGGAAACATGTAAGGCAACCGATCGAAAGATAATTAGTGAGATGCTAAAAGAACTCAAGTATATCAGTGTATTATAAACCAAAGTGAAACATAAATCAGAGAAAAGTGTAGTGACCTTTATCCCAAGAAAAGGACAATTTAGTGAAAATGCAAAGACATGACTTCAAAACTTTAGTCCATAAGTTCAAACATGGAATCAAACCTAATTTCTTTTAAACAATTGTAAAGCCAGTTGCTGGGTTACGAGACAGCCAATTGTCATAATGAATCAAACAAGCTTAAATTTTTCATGTTGGGGGTAAATTGAGCTTCACATTTACTCTATTAAATTGTGAATAAAAAATCTGGTGTGATACACGCACACAATTTCCTTTTACAGTGATCTAATAATTAGGCAAAATTCAATTTTTAATTTCTCAAAAATTTTCAAAAAATACAAATTCTAAAAAACCGTACAAAATAAACCGTTAGTTCAAGAGACAAATGTTCTCTAAAATGTTAAGCTAAATTCAAAAATGTAATAATATACCGGGTGATCTATTTAAAATACGAGTTAATAAAAAAATATAAAAAAAAACAAAAGAAACCCATTTTAGAAGTATTCAACTGGAAAAATCATCTATCACACATCAACACACATTAAAAATGTAAAGTTTAAAAACAATCGTTAGAACCGCTTTAAAAAAATCGAAAAAAACTGAAAAATCACAAGAGGAAACACCATATTTCCGGTTATGCGAATTTCTTTAAAAGCTGGCTGTCGCATCTATATATCACACAAAACTTATATATGAAGTTTCAAAGTCATACCGCTTTTCGTTTTTGAGATATTAGGTTCACAGGCACACACACACACCTACAGACGGACAGACCAATGAACAAAAACATGTGTTTTGGGTTCAGGGGACTCTAAAACGTGAAGATCTGTTGAAAACTCAGTTTCGATTTTTTGGGGTGAATCCAATACTTCCTTTATCGTAAAAGGAAGTAAAAATCATTTGTGATACCAGTTTCGTGTTCAGGTTATTCACCAATTTTCTAGGCATCTGTGGGTGTTCGCCAAAAAGACGGCATAATATGGCAACGTTTAGATTTTTGATTTTTCAACAAAACTTTTTACGTAAATAACTTGTGCTTGTCTAAAAACCTATTTACCCCCTATCATATATACCGAGTGGTTTTAACTTACTTAGAAAATGGAGCTTTTCGAAATTGACAAAATCCAAAAAGTGCTATTTTTCGGAAATTAAGTAACATTTTAATGAGATTTTTGTAGAGTGTGTTATCTTTAGCTAACTAAACAACCTAAAGCCTAGAAAACACCTAATTTTTTTAACTTTAGCTAAAAATAAATTTTTTAAATATTTTTCAAAATTTCACATACCAAGATATAATATTAAAATTCATTTTTTTATGTGAAGACTTTAAAGACTTGTAATTGGAAAAAATAATATAAAATGTTAATTACTTCTTTAGATTTTTTATTATTTACCGAAAAGTGGTACGTATGCATAATTTCTACAATTTTGTATGCAAGGCGATTTTTAGGAGAAATATTTTTCAATTCTAATTAATACCTATTTAAATGGCTTCTATAAACTCTAATCTAGCCCTGTTAGTAAATTACTTTTACAAACATCCTGTAAATGTTCTCAAACAGTTGTCTAAATGAGGAGATTTTTTAGAACATGTAAATTGGAAAAATATCCTCATTTACAGCCAGTCTTATAAAAGCTACTAATCTGATGTTAACTTTAATTCGCTGTTAAAATAAACAAAAGCGAATCAAAATTTGTTTACTAATGAATAAAATGTCATAAGCACTAACTTTTTGATGCGCTTTTGTTTTTTTTTAACAGCGAATTAAAGTTAACGTCACATTAGTGGCATTTATATGACTGGCTGTTAGACAATTAGTTAGCTAAAGTTACCTAAAGATAACACAATCTAAAAAGTCTCATTGAAATCTTACTTAATTTCCGAAAAATAGCACTTTTAGGATTTTGACAATTTCGAAAAACTCCATTTTCTAAATAAGTAAAAAACACTCGGTATATATGATAGGGGCTAAATAGGTTTTTAGACAAGCTCGAATTATTGACCTAAAAAGTTTTTTTGAAAAATAAAAAATAATTTTTTTCCCATATGCCGACTTTTCGGCGGACACTGTATATAGGCCAGGTCATATAAGTTTTAAGGGTTAAAACTGATATGACCTGGCCTGTATTTTAGGGTGTCCCTAAATTCATGGTAGAAAAAATAACCACAGTTAGGTTATAGTGAAATAATTATATTCCTAGAATATTTCAAAAATCGGGACTTCCGTTTTCGAATAAGGTTTTTGGAAAATAATTATGCACGCCACTGGTACGTAAATTAAAGTGAGGTAATTACGCAGCTCTCAAGGATGAATGTGTTCAAATCCGAGTTTCGTATCGCAAGAGAAGAAATGCCTCAGGTGGACTATTTTAAAAATGGATTTATCGGTCAGTCTCGTAGTCTCTTCGACCAGTACGTGTTTCATAAAATTAAAAGTGGATCCTTGTAGTACACCAAGAAGTTTGCTTTGCTAACCCAGTAATCTCGTTCAAGGTTTGCAAGAAAGGGTGGAAAATGCGGCACAAAAAATTCCACAGCAACTATTATTGTTGATCCAAGGAAGCGTTTCGAATTTTTTACTTCCTTTTACTATAAAGGAAGTATTGGATTCACCCCAAAAATTCGAAATTGAGTTTTCAACGGATCTTCACGTTTTAGAGTCCCCTGATCCCAAAAAACATATGTTTTTTCATTGGTCTGTCTGTGTGTCTGTCTGTCTGTCTGTGTGTGTGTCTGTCTGTGAACAGAATATCTCAAAATCGAAAAGAGGTATGGCGTTGAAACTTCATATATAAGTTTTGTGTACTATGTAGATGAGACAGCAAGCTTTTGAAGAAAATTGCATAACCGGAAGTAGGTGTTTACTCTTGTGATTTTTCAGTTTTTTTCGATTTTTTCAAAAACGGCTCTAACGATTTTTTTTTAAACTTTACATTTTTCTTACATTTTTAATGTGTATTGATGTGAGATAGGTGATTTTCCAGTTAAATACTACACTAAAGTGGGTTTCTTTTGTTTTTTTTTCTATTTTATTTATTAACTCTTATTTTAAATAAAACACCCGGTATATTATTACATTTTTGAATTCACCTTAAAATTCTAGAGAAAATTTGTCTCTTCAACTAACACTCGATTTTGTACCGTTTTTTGTAGAATTTGTAATTTTTGAAAATTTTTAACATATGGTTAAAAATTAAAAATGAAATTTTTGACTAATTATAAGATCACTGTAAAAGGAAGTTGTGTGAGTGTATCACACCAGATTTTTTTACAAAAGTGAACATTAATGTGTGCAGATAAGTGATTTACTAAGAAAAATACTGCTGCCGGGCCGGTGAGTAATTTTATCAGTAAGTTAATGGTGCAGTGGGATAGTCATATGCGTCGTTACAAGACTATTTTTATGGGATTTCCAAATAAATATTGTACACAAATAAAAAAAAATAAACACCACAAATATGGGGTATATTTCCGTACCAGCTGAATTTTTTTGTAACTGTTGTTTTAGGATAGTACCTTGTGTTTTAAAAGGGTTGTAGAAACGTTGCAACCCTTGCGTAATCTTTATTTACTAGAAAACCTTTAGAGATCACTAAGAAGATTAATGTTTGCAGTCATTGGAATCCACCCAACCCGCCGCCACTGCCCCGAAATGGAATTTCGCTGTTTTTACCTCTTAGCCTTCTCGGATCTTACTCTAGCTAGTGTGTTTGCACTAGTGAATAGTCTGGGGCGGCCGTATTTGCAAGAGATCGTCGATGTTTAGAAAAATATTCGATTGCTCGGCAGGCGCAACCCTGGATCTCCAGACTCTAGACAAACACTTTTTTGTTCCTTTCAAAATCGATGCGTTGTGGTAGAAAAAACTGGCTCCGCGCGTTTTGGCGGGAACGTCTCGCTGCGTGAGTTTACTACCTTACTACGCTACGACGCAGTTGTCGATGCCGGGATACATAATGCAACACCAGTCAATTCATCATCGCTGCAGCCGTCCTTCTCATTCACCCGCACGCCGTTTCCGTTTCTGTCTGCGAGCTACAACCTGCTGCAGTACGATGCTCGCCTCCCATTGGCCGCCGCAGCCAAAACAAACGACGCTACACCCAGTCTGCCGCGATCTGCCCGACCGCGTCAGTTCGATTTTATGTGCTTAACGTAGTTGGCCGTGCTGTTGCCCAGCGTGCTTTTGTTTTGGTCGGGCGAAAAGTGATCGCAGCGCGCGACAGCTCTGTTTCAGTGCCGTTTCAAATCAGGATAGCGCTGCGAAGACGCTAAATACCGAGATTGTTCGCTGCTGTTGCTGTGAGCAGTGTTTGTGACTTTATAAATGTATTGTGACTGTGCTGCTATTTTTGTTTGTGTGTAGATAGGACGAAGCCTTCGGTTGTTATTCTTTACTACCAACAGCTGCATCAAAATGAGGTACCGATTTATTTGTTTATGCTAGCCTTTAAGCGTTTCACCTAATGAATTTACGCCCTTCATTCTAATTTGTGACGTTGCTATTTTTTTCACAAGCCCCAGCCAAAAATCGATCAAATTGTTGTAATCAAATTATCAGGTGCTAACGTCAAGGCACGATTTGATCGAACAAAATTTAACCGTTGTTAACCCCGATTATCACCTTTATCTACTCCTTACATCATTGCCCAAAAGCAAATAAGTGCTTAGACAATTAGCATTGCATCAGTCGCAAAAGCCATGTTCGTGCGACGAGCAAAAGCCATGCATATTAGTACGCAAAGGCGCTGCGTAACTGTTGAATGAATCTGCAACGATTTTGCACCCTTCACTTCCAGTCAAAATAAGAATTCGGCGTGTCGGCGGCGCTCAATAATGGAAGGGCTGGTTCACATTGTCTACTGTAAACACAAAATCATGGGAGGCTGGTGCAACGAGTGTAAAACTGTCTTTAGGCTAAACGATTGCCTAACCTGGGATTTGAAAATGAATACAAACCGAAAGAAGGGATTGATGCGATAACCTGGGAGGGGCCGACAAACCTTGCGAAAAGTTCAGTGATAATTTAGCTTTTGTTTAGGTGGGATGCGTCGAACTGCACGTTATTGTTGCACACACTGTACATTCAGATCCAGTGGCGTAACGATAAAATGACTTGGAAAGTTCATTTACATTAAATATCTTCTTCGTTTTCATAGAAATTTCTTACATTTTCCATTTGCCCCAGCATCCTACTTTGTTGTTCATGATATTTGTCATTCCTTTTTTCATTTTTCTTTTAAGCCAAATGCTATTTTTCTGCTCGGTCCGCTGCCATTCTCTATTCTCTTCTAACATGTCCATACTATGTTCGTTGTTACTACTACCCTCCCCGGCGCCTTTTTTAACCTGGTTTGGGATAGGGCTAGGACTGACACAAACTTCCACGTAAGTTTTAAGTTCATCATCAAAATTTACTAAAAGTGCATTGCTTTATTACTGATATTTGTTTGGAACGACAAACCGCAGCAACTGGAAAACGCCATAAATCCACGATGCGAAAAAGTTGTTGACATTCAGCTGTTTTTACGCAACCGCATTTAATCTTTATCCAGCGTAGATACCATGATGAAATGGTGTTTTTTTATTTATTTTACTTCCTATTTATTGCTAAAGAAGTAAAGGGCGCCTAGCAATTCGGGTACGTAGCTGCGGAATGTCTCATCTGTGTCGAATCAAGTGACTGCCGGGCGACGCTCAGACAATTGAATTATTTATCGTTCTTTGATTGTTACGAGTGGTGTCAACTGTTCACTGTAGTTCTTAGTGGTTTGACGCAGTTTGTTACAAATCCTGTATTCGCTAACGAGAGGTTTGGAATGTTTTAAAGTTTTCTACTTTCGTGGAAGAGCCTGTGCTGCTCAAGACAAATGCATTTTTTACGGTTCTTCTCTTTTTGCGATTGCTGTAAAGTATGCACTGCAGTTTTTCTTCTTAGCGTTACGACGCAGATTTATACAAAGCTTTGCGAGGTTTAAAGTGTATTAAAGTTTTCTACTTTCGTGGAAGAGCCTGTGCTGCTTTAGACAATTGAATTATTTATTTACTCAAGAGAAGTGAATGATCTACGGTTCTTCTTGTAAAGTACTTACTGCAGTTCTTAGTGTTTCGACGCAGATTTATACAAAGCTTGTAATCGATACTGAGAGGTTTCGAGTGTATTAAAGTTTTTCCTACTTTCGTGGAAGAGCCTGTGCTACTTCAGACAATTGAATTATTTACGGTTCTTCTCTTTTTGCGAGTGCTGTAAAGTAGTCACTGCAGTTCTTAGCGTTTCGACGCAGATTTGTACAAAGCTTGTAATCGATACTGCGAGGTTTCGAGTGTATTAAAGTTTTTCCTACTTTCGTGGAAGAGCCTGTGCTACTTACGACAATTGAATTATTTGCGGTTCTTCTCTTTTTGCGATTGCTGTAAAGTACTCACTGCAGTTCTTAGCGTTGCGACGCAGATTTATACGAAGCTTGGAATAGATACTGCGAGGTTTCGAGTGTATTAAAGTTTCCTACTTTCCTGGAAGAGTCGGTGCTGATTAAAACAATTGAATTATTTACTCAAGACAAGTAAATTATTTACTCAGGACAAGTGGATTATTTACTAAAGACAAGTCAATTATCTACGGTTCTTCTTTTTTTACGAGTGCTGTAAAGTAGTACTCACTACAGTTCTTAGCGTTTCCACGCAGATTTGTACAAAGCTTGTAATCAATACTGCGAGGTTCGAGTGTATTAAAGTTTCCTACTTTCGTGGAAGAGCCTCTGCTGCTTAAAACAATTGAATTATTTACTTAAGACAAGTGAATTATCTACGGTTCTTCTTTTTTTTTGCGAGTGCTGTAAAGTAGTACTCACTACAGTTCTTAGCGTTTCCACGCAGATTTGTACAAAGCTTGTAATCGATAATGCGAGGTTTCGAGTGTATTCAAGTTTCCTACTTTCGTGGAAGAGCTTGTGCTGCTCAAGACAATTGAATTATTTACGGGTCTTCTCTTTTTTGCAATTGCTGTAAAGTAGGTACTCACTGCAGTTATTAGCGTATCTACGCAGATTTGTACAAAGCTTGTAATCGATAATGAAAGGTTTCGAGTGTTTTAAAGTTTCCTACTTTCGTGGAAGAGCCTGTGCTGCTTACGACAATTGAATTATTTACTCAAGACAATTGAATTATCTACGGTTCTTCTTTTTTTGCGAGCGCTGTTGAGTACTTACTGCAGTTCTTAGCGTTTCCACGCAGATTTGTACAAAGCTTGTAATAAATAATGCGAGGTTTCGAGTTTTGTGTAAAGTTTCCTACTTTCGTGGAAGAGCCTGTGCTACTCAAGACAATTAATTATTTACGGTTCTTCCCTTATTGCGAGTGATGCTAACTCTTCACTGTAGTTCGTAGTGTTTTGACACAGTTTTGTATGTACAAACCGTGTATTCGGTAATGAGATGTTTCGAGTGTTTTAAACTTTTACACTTGCGTGGGAGTGTGTGTGCTGCTCAAACAATTGAATTAATAACGGCTCTTCTCTTGTTGCGTGTACTATCAACTGTTCACTGTAAAACTGTTCACTGTAATTTTAAGTGTTTTTACGCAGATTTGTTTAGACTGTGTATTTCGCAATGCTAGTTTCGAGTGTTTTAATTTTCCCACTTCAGTGAAAGAGCATGCGCTGGTAAGACAAGTGAATTATCTACGGTTCTTCTTTTTTGCGAGTGCTTTTACGCATTCACTGCAGTTCTTAGCGTTTCGACGCAGATTTATACAAAGCTTGTAATCGATAATCCGAGATTTTGAGTGTTGTAAAGTTTCCTACTTTCATGGAAGAGCCTGTGCTGCTTAAGACAATTAATTAATTAAATAATTACGGTTCTTCTCCTATTGCGAGTGATGCTAACTCTTCACTGTAGTTCGTAGTGTTTTGACACAGTTTTGTTCAAACCGTGTATTCGGTAATGTTTTAAACTTTTACACTCGAGTGGAAGAGCCTGTGCTGCTCAAGACAATTGAATTATTTACAGTTCTTCGCTTATTGCGAGTGATGCTAATGGTTCACTGTAGTTCGTCGTGTTTTGACACAGTTTTGTACAAACCGTGTATTCGGTAATGAGAGGTTTCGAGTGTTTTAAACTTTTACACTCGAGTGGAAGAGCCTGTGCTGCTCAAGACAATTGAATTATTTACGGTTCTTCGCTTATTGCGAGTGATGCTAATGGTTCACTGTAGTTCGTCGTGTTTTGACACAGTTTTGTACAAACCGTGTATTCGGTAATGAGAGGTTTCGAGTGTTTTAAACTTTTACACTCGAGTGGAAGAGCCTGTGCTGCTCAAGACAATTGAATTATTTACGGTTCTTCGCTTATTGCGAGTGATGCTAATGGTTCACTGTAGTTCGTCGTGTTTTGACACAGTTTTGTACAAACCGTGTATTCGGTAATGAGAGGTTTCGAGTGTTTTAAACTTTTACACTCGAGTGGAAGAGCCTGTGCTGCTCAAGACAATTGAATTATTTACGGTTCTTCGCTTATTGCGAGTGATGCTAACTCTTCACTGTAGTTCGTAGTGTTTTGACACAGTCTTTTACAAACCGTGTATTCGGTAATGAGAGGTTTCGAGTGTTTTAAACTTTTACACTCGAGTGGAAGAGGGTGTGCTGCTCAGGACAATTGAATTATTAACGGTTCTTCTCTTATTGCGAGTGATGCTAACTCTTCACTGTAGTTCGTAGTGTTTTGACACAGTCTTGTACAAACCGTGTATTCGGTAATGAGAGGTTTCGAGTGTTTTAAACTTTTACACTCGAGTGGAAGAGCCTGTGCTGCTAAAGACAATTGAATTACTAACGGTTCTTCTCTTATTGCGAGTGATGCTAACTCTTCACTGTAGTTCGTAGTGTTTTGACACAGTCTTGTACAAACCGTGTATTCGGTAATGAGAGGTTTCGCGTGTTTTAAACTTTTACACTCGAGTGGAAGAGGGTGTGTTGCTCCGGCAATTGAATTATTTGTCGGTCTTCCTTTGTTGTGGGTGCTGTTAACTGTTCACTGTAATTTTAAGTGTTTTTACGCAGATTTGTACAGACTGTATTTGGCAATGGTAGATTTTGAGTGTTTTAATTTTCCCACTACAGTGAAAGAGCATACGCTGGTAAGACAAGTGAATTATCTACGATTCTTCTTTTTTGCGAGTGCTTTTACGCATTCATTGCAGTTCTTAGCGTTTCGACGCAGATTTATACAAAGCTTGTAATCGATAATCCGAGATTTCGAGTGTTGTAAAGTTTCCTACTTTCTTGGAAAAACCCGTGCTGCTTAAGACGATTATTTAATTAAATAATTACGGTTCTTCTCTTATTGCGAGTGATGCTAACTCTTCACTGTAGTTCGTAGTGTTTTGACACAGTCTTGTACAAACCGTGTATTCGGTAATGAGAGGTTTCGAGTGTTTTAAACTTTTACACTCGAGTGGAAGAGCCTGTGCTGCTAAAGACAATTGAATTACTAACGGTTCTTCTCTTATTGCGAGTGATGCTAACTCTTCACTGTAGTTCGTAGTGTTTTGACACAGTCTTGTACAAACCGTGTATTCGGTAATGAGAGGTTTCGAGTGTTTTAAACTTTTACACTCGAGTGGAAGAGCCTGTGCTGCTAAAGACAATTGAATTACTAACGGTTCTTCTCTTATTGCGAGTGATGCTAACTCTTCACTGTAGTTCGTAGTGTTTTGACACAGTTTTGTACAAACCGTGTATTCGGTAATGAGAGGTTTCGAGTGTTTTAAACTTTTACACTCGAGTGGAAGAGCCTGTGCTGCTCAAGACAATTGAATTACTAACGGTTCTTCTCTTATTGCGAGTGATGCTAACTCTTCACTGTAGTTCGTAGTGTTTTGACACAGTGTTGTACAAACCGTGTATTCGGTAATGAGAGGTTTCGAGTGTTTTAAACTTTTACACTCGAGTGGAAGAGCCTGTGCTGCTCAAGACAATTGAATTATTAACGGTTCTTCTCTTATTGCGAGTGATGCTAACTCTTCACTGTAGTTCGTAGTGTTTTGACACAGTCTTGTACAAACCGTGTATTCGGTAATGAGAGGTTTCGAGTGTTTTAAACTTTTACACTCGAGTGGAAGAGTATGTGTTGCTCAGGTAATTGAATTATTTGTCGTTCTTCCTTTGTTGTGGGTGTTGTTAACTGTTCACTGTATTTTTTTTAGTGTTTTGAGTTTTGACGCAGATTTGTACAGATCGTGTATTCCTTTGTCGTGATCGCTATTAACTGGTCATTGTAGTTTTTAGTATTTTGACGCAGATGTGTACAAATAGTATATCCGCTATTGGGAGGTTTCGAGTGTTTTATAATTTCTAGCAGAGTGAAAGAGGCTGTGCTGCTCAGACAATTGAATTATTTACCTTCTTCTTTTTTTGCAAATGCTGTTAACTGTAACTTTTAGTGTTTTGAGGCTGTTCTGTACAAATCAAATATTCGGCAATCGGACATTTCGAGTGCTCTAAAGCTTTCTGCGTTGATCAGACAATTGAATTAGGTATCGCTCTTCTTTTGTTGTTAATGGTCACAGTAGTTGTTAGTGTTTTGACACACATTTATACAAATCGTGTATTCTGCAATGAGAGGTTTCGAGTGTTTTAAAATTTCCCTCTTGAGTGGAAGAACTTGTGCTACTCTCTAATGTTTGCTTGTTGTGATACCTTTTTAATAGCATAGATAAGATAAACGTCAGCAAACATCGGCACTATATTTGTTACTGTTTCCTTGTTGGGTTTCTGCAAATCTTGTTTAGTCCATTTTTTTTTGTCTTAGTAAGGTCCATTCGTTTAATTGCTAATCGAGTGTTTGTTGCGCATTTGCTCATTAACTGTTTCGGTTTGATAGAATCGAGTAAACATTGGAGCTATTTTATCTTTATTGCCTTTACAGAAGTTGTGATATGGAATGTAGTAAAAATTAATTTGAGCGTTTACAGATAACTACATTTTATTTACATCAACATTAAACATGCTCATATCAAAATCTCATCATAATATTTACTAGTTTTTAGTTTTGAAATCTCAATATTAATCAACCGAAATTCCTGAACCTCTTCAGTCTTGAAATGTTAAATCCTTTTGTCTAATGCGTACAATTAATTACTCGCTGACGCACGGTTGCCAAGGTTCGATTGGTTTTCGGATTTCATTAAAATAGTTGTTCGGCAGCCTGCGTTTCGACGAGCCGTTACGTCTACCAATTTCACAGTGGCTAAAACCGCGTTCTTTGCGAAACCATTTACTGCATAACTAACTGTACGGCGAGTTAATTGCCCGATCTACTGTACTATAGTTCTGATCAATTGCCATTTATATCGGGAATAGTTCGATGGGTGTTTTGGTTTCTTCTTTGTCAAATCCAAACATCTTCGTCCTTGCCTAAAAATTTAGGTCAGTTTTATTAGTTAGTGCGTCACTAATTAGAGCTGAGCTACTGGAGAAGCGATTGTTGACCTTTCAAGAGTGTTGGTACGTATCTAATCGCCCTTAATTTGTAAATTTCCAACCCTGTGTCCAGATTGATTCAAGGCAGTTTCTTCTAAAGTACATATAACAGTTGATGCAATCTGGACACTTTTATTGAGATTCCTTAGCTTTCTTGTTTGTACATTTGGCAACGCTGAGTAAACAAATCCAGTTAACTAGAATGCCGCACAACAAGTTTTTAGCCACCGTATGTGTAAAGTATCTTAAAATGTTGGTCACGTGATCTTGAACAAACAACTACAAGGTTTTCAATAATATGTCGGACACACCTACTTATAATTATGCAGCGTTTCCTGTAATCTGATTAAAGTGCTGTTTATCTGCATGCTTTCCAGCTATTCGGAGTGGACCATCCTCTGGCTGCCCTGCCCAGAAAGTGACCTTCAGGCGGTGCTAATCAATCCGTCTTTTATCCTCATATTTTTAAGCATTTAAATCGGTTGATAATTCGCTAGCTGCCGGACGTCTTTCCGTTACCGAGGCGTGTGAAAAGTACTGGAAATGGATTTACAAGCCGTGCGTGCATTATCATTAACGGCTTCTGCTGGCGAGGAAGAACGTAATGTGGAAGTTGATAGGATTTAGCGCTGCCCCCACGCCAAAAGTTCGTTTAAAACTAGTATCTGTGTGTACGAACTGTTAATTGTTTAGGAAAAGTAATGAGCTGTTACGATGTTAGAATGTAAAAACGCATCCTGTTGCTTTATACAATTTAAATGGTTGTAAAACGCGCATTTACAAATTGAACGGACTTCTTTCCGTCAGCCTCTAATTGCTCTAATGAAATTCCAAATTGGGCAGTTTCCACAAACAGGGAGCTGTGCCTACGCCCTTTTGGCTTACAAAGATTAGGAAGAGAAGTAGAAACGTGCAATCTTTTATGATATGAGGAGAAACCCCATTAGATAATTGAATGTTTTTCAAGAAGTGGTACAAAACTTTGCAACTCTGCAAAAGTATGAAGATTTTTTGGTGTTTCGACGTTACACCAGAAATGGTAAAATAGCGAGGAGGGAAGTAGAGGAAATGGATACAGCTAATTTTGGAGGAAGGATAAAATTCTCAAATACCGGAGAAGAGTAAAAGAACCATCAGACTGATCTGGCAAGCGCATGATCATATTACAGCTACCCTGGTGGTTCAGGGGGTAGAGTGCCAGGCTTGCAATAAATATGTCCTTGGTCCGAATCCGTGGTGAAGCGGAACATTTTCCGCAGTCCACTGGATTAGTACTGTGCCGGGTGACTATTCGATGCTGGGATATAATTAACGCCACTCTCCTCTGCAGACTGGTCATGCGGTGGAGTAATAAAAATACACGCAACACATATACGCGCACGTGACTTGCAGGTAGCACATACTGAAATTGAACTAGAGATAGTGCACGAATATGAATCATTATTTCATCGAAGGGAACAAATGATCAACGAGCGAATAAATAAAAATAAGGCGACAAATTCGTACTATCAGATGAATACCACCATAGTAGAGAAAGGAGAAAATAGGCATAAGACCATGCTCCTAATACACAGCGCAATCTACGTACCTATCCTGACATATGTTTCTGTCGTAGGTGTTCAATGGCGGAAAGGCAGAAAAGGATAGGATGCGGACGTCTGAAATGGTGATGAATAAAACAATAAGAGATAGGAATACTCGTTTACAGAAGGAAGTAGAACAAACATCACCGAATCAAAGAATAAAAGTTTTATGTAAAGCATCTTTTGGATGCTGGCTTTAACGTGTTTGCTTCAACTTCTCCCAGAAATGTAAAAATATGTTTTACTTGTGTAGCGTGGCGTGATATATGGCCTGAACAATCCTGTCGCACAAGAGAAGGCCATAAACTAAAATTTGACACTAAGTGCAGTTCTAAATCCCTAAAAAGTGAAATTCGCGCTGTGACAGGTTTGGTGAAAGAGTTAATAGATCTGTAATGTCAAATGTGATTTGTGTAGTTGAGTTGAACAATCAAAACTAACTCTCAACGTTCACGATGCAATTTTTAAACACAGCCGGGGTGATGTCGCAAACAAACCCTATTCGTCCCAAATAAGACGAAAAGGGAATGTCAGACCGGTCAACAATACAGTTGTAAACGCTCGAAAAGGGAAAGTCTTTTCGACCGACGATTTCAAGCTACAATAGAGCTGGACAATCGTATTGTACTTCCATTCACGTATCACTTGCACTTTTACTGTGACTTAATATTACGTTTTCGGCATATACCGACTTGTTCCATTTTGGAGCAAAGTCGAGACTGTGGTCAGATCCCAAACTCTTTAATCATTAATTCGGTATCGAAAACCAGGCTACTCAAATTCATACTTGTATTTTAAATTAATAGTATCGAATTTGTTTATGTTATATTTTGTTCGTGTGTTCTAAAGAAATAAAAAGGAAGGTTATTGTGTTCCACAAACGGTTTTATTTTACTGAACTTAATTCCGCAGTAATAAACAACATAATGGTTCTAGTGGCGCAAACCAACCAAATTGGTAACCCGCGACAAAGTAACTAAACTTGTGTGTGAATATGTGAGAATTTTTCTCATGCAAACTATGGAAATTGCTAGTTTTTTTTGTAATATTAGCAATAATGGAAAATGTCATCATGTTAGAAATTTTTTGTAGTACTTAGTATTGAGAAGTCAATGTAATTTTGTAATTTTGCTTCGACAATATTGTAAAATCTCATCATCTATGGGAAATGATCGCTAAAAGTTGGCATGAAATGGATTTTTTGAGAGTTTTTTGGAAAATCAAAACCCTGGCAATCGGAGGTGGTTGAAAAACATTACAATTGTGCCAAACAAAAGTTGTCACGTGACCGTTGTCTGTCAAATGTTATTTTGTTTTAAATAATTGCGAAAATGCATTTACTAGCCAAGATGGAGAAAAAAATTAATAAAAAAGTCTTTTAAAATGTGATTTTCTATGTAAGTCCATACACAATTTTGGCTGAAAATTTTGGGAAAGATCCAAAAATTTTAGAACATGTCAAGTGAATCAAGAAAAATCTCATTTAGACTACAGTAAAGTGCTGAAATTGGTAAAACTTGTTTGTAATATATTCGGTAATGACTTGGCAATCGTGAAAAATGTTTGTAATTAAGAAATTACTTCGAGAACATTAGAAAATGTTATCATCTTTGGGCATTCTTTGAATGATAGTGTGGAAATTGTTAGAAATCTTCTATATTATCTTGGTAATTGTTGTAATTTTGAAAGATCTTCGGGGGGAATATTGAAACGTGTTACCAACTTCTTAGGAAATTGTTGTGATGATAAATAGTGGAAATTAGTAAATTTTTTTAGGAATACTGGAAAATGTCATCATCTTTGGGAATGTCGATCATAGTAAAGTGTAGAAATTGCTAGCAATTTTTTGTAATGCTGTGGATTGTATATCATTGTAGTCTTGAGGAATCTTCGTAATTCTGAGATATACGTAGGCATATTGGAAAATGTAATCATCTTTGGGAATTTCTGCTATGGTAAACTGTGAAAATAGCTAGAAATGTTTTGCAGATTTTGGGAATATCGTAATCTTGGAAATTTTTCGTAATTTGAGATGTCGATAATATTAGAAATTTTCATTATCTTTAGAAATGTATCTGCTGAACTTTGTAATCTTTGTTACGGTCTTGAACTGACTTTACGACACCGCACCGGCTCATACATAAACGAAACGGCCGGCGCGTGCCGTAATGGACGAAATCGGGACGAAAGTTCTCCTAGGCCGCTACCCAGCCGCAACAAGATAGGCCGGCTAGACTTTCAGTGGAGTTGGGCGGGTTCTTAACGAGATTATCTAAGGGTAACGGCCAGAGGGTCGGTAAATAACGGTAAAATAAAGAGGGCGCCACCAAGCCTGTCTTAACCGGAATAACCGGGCCTGGGCGGTTAGACGGGGGCGAAGTATTCAAGACACTCCGTCGATAGGGGTGCTCGTGAATTATAAACTCACACAACGATTTCGTGATGGCAAAAATACTTAGATCATGAAGTGGGGCTCTTTCAGCCACGGCAATGTCACCACCAAGCTTACCTGCACGCTCTGATCTCACTGGCCCCACCGTACATTTATCTTCTCAATGATGGGCGCACGCTGAAACAGAACATGCACAAATCGACGAAGAATAAAGCGTCTCTTAATTAGATAAGCGTCTATTATTCAATTCTTACATTGGGGCAGCAAAGCGTGCCGCCAACATTGGGTTAATTCTTATAAATAAGCATCAGCTGATGGGAGCACTACTGTTACTAAACAACACCCATAACTGTACAAAATCAAGAGCAGTTTGACATATGAGTCCCACAAAGCGAACGTTTGTTCATAAAAATCGAGTTATGCAACAGCAAAGGCGACGCGAACAGCGTAGCTGTCGGCAGAATCCGGCGCCGCAAAGAGATGCGGCGAACTAGTTAGAAACCCAATTCGCAAGGCAAAAAGGGGGCCGCGTTACTGAGATATATTTGGCCGAAAAGGGGGCTTACATAGCCTAACGCCCGCAGGCGAATTTAGAATATGACACAGCTGGTGCTACGCCGCCCAAGCGATCGATAACTTCGTGTAACACTCAACGAGCCGAACACGACGCCGTTGCTAACATACGAAAGGTCTCGCACAAAACCTGGCGAATATGGCACCGCCCTGATAAGAAGTGATCTGGCTCACATGATAATTTGGGCAAACACAGCAAAGCCCAAGTGAGGGAAGTGATTAGATTAAAACGAGCGACGCCACTTCGCGACAACAATTTAAGATGCGAAGGGTACATTTTTAACGGTGCACATGATTTCACATCAAGTTCGAGCACATGCAATTTTACTGCGACCAAACTGGCGATGCCGCCTTACAGCACGTATGCCAAGAGTTCAGCAATTATTCACATGGTTAGGCGCAAAGTTCGCGCACAAGAAGTTAGTCACATGGAGTACCGCGGCACACAAATACGCCCCCGCGAAGCGAGCGTACAAGCGGAAGCAACACCGCAACAATGGTTATGATTAAATGGTTACAAATACCTTAGTTTTATTGGTGACGGCCCAAGAGATCGGCATGCGGTCCAGCTGGCGGGAAACACGTTGCCTGTGGCAATTAATTCGCCGCTAAAACGGCCGACGGTGTGAATGGTCTGGATGCGCCCAAAATGGCAAAGCTAGCCCAATCATGTTCTACCTCAACGGGATCCTCGCACAACGATCTAAAGGGAACACTCCCTTACGTGACGACGTAGAACCGGGCATGGAATTCCATCACACCTACGCCTTGGCGTAATAAGATCGCCGCTAAACGACACACACCTCCCTTGTTCAATGGCCTGAGTTGAACTGCCGAGCAAGAAGCGTTACGACGCCCGAAGTGGCGTGAGCCAAAACGGCGTTACCACGTGACTCTCGACAGCCAATGGCGATGCGCCCAATAAAACAAATACGTTCCGGTGACAAAGAGAGCGCGAGGCCTCGCAGTCGCACCAACAGC